>CAJNDV010010902.1:47974-64730 GCA_905221635.1 Symbiodinium sp. CCMP2456
TAATTTGGACGCCATGTTAAGCCATGCTAAGAGCCGAAAGTGCCGACCCTGCCGTGCTTTTCGCACATCGTTAGCAAGCAAACTGGGGCAAACGAGGGCGATGGACCCAGGATTTAGGGTTTAGGGTTTCGGCAACCTTGAAACCTTGAATACACTCTGGGCTGCCAACGCCACACAATGGCCTCAGCTGCATTCCCCTAAAGCCTAAACCCTAGACCCTGTCAGATGCGTCGGTACACCATGGTCATATAAGTCGTTGCTACCCCCCAAACCCCAAACCCTAAACCCTAAACCCTAAGCCCCTAAACCCCTAAACCCTAAACCCCTAAACCCTAAACCCTAAACTAGTAGCCCACAACCCATAAGGGCGATAATTCTGCATACATTTGGGGTCCAGGCAGCTTCTAAGTGCGATCGATCGATGTAAACCGCACCGATTTATCCCCTGAACCTGTGTAGCGTTTACCTAAACCCCTAAACCCTAAACCCCTAAACCCCTAAACCCCTAAACCCCCTCAACCCTCAACCCTAAACCCTAAACCCCTAAACCCTAAACCCTAACTTAGGGTTTAGAGTTTCAGCCCTAGGCCTGACATCCCAAGGTTTAAGCCCTCGACCCCAAACCCTGAACCTGAAAGCCTAAACCCCAAGCCCGAAACCTCAACAACCTTTAGTAACAGAGGAGCCTTAACAATTTGAATAGGGTTTTGGGGTATCTTTCTTTCGGAAGGCCTTGTGTCCAGTCGAACGCGCCTAATGCTAACGAATTCAGGTAGTGAAACTAAAAGAAAGTGCCGGCGGGGCCGCCTGGCACATGATGCTCAACCAGCTATACAGGGAGCCGCTGTTCGGCGCAGCTGAGCGAAAAATGAGATGGCAGCGACGACCTTTGCCAGCCAGCGCAAACACCACGGACAACCAGCCAAGGCAGTGCACAAGCCAAGACAGGTGGCGGCGGAGCAACCGTAAGGGACAGGAAGGCAGATCCCACAGATCCGGAGCAGCAACTGGAGGCTGTGGCAAACGGACGAGGGCACCTGCGAAGTCCACAAACACGGGAGGAGGGCAAGCGAAAGGAGGCGACCGCCAGCCACCCCCTGGAGCAAGGTCCAGAAGAGACGAGGCAAAGTCAGAATCCACATGAAGGACCAGACCAGGGAGACCGGCAGGGCGCGGTAGCCACGGAAGGGGAAGAACCGAAGGTCGAAAACCCTGCGTGCCACTCAAGCAACCCCTAGCCGGAGCGGCGTCCTCGCAAAGCAGATCAGCACGCATGCACAGGAGCACGTCACCAGCGGCAGCCCGGGTGTTGTCGTCCGGAAGAGTGGCAATCCATGCCTTGAGTGTAGCCCGCAGCACCGGCAGGGGGGCAACTTCGGCCGCAACCACCTCAAAGATGTCCTCGTCTGACGGTACCACCAGTGCGCGGAGCCGACAAAGCAGAGAGGGCACAACATCAGGCTCAACCTCAGGCAAGTGGGCTGTGCCGCGGCCAGCGACCGCGCGGCTTTGCACATGTCCATTGGGCAGCGAGACAACAGGCAGAAGCGAGACGTCATTGCGTAAAACCGACTGTAAGCAGCGCCTTGAGACCTGCAGATGAGTGCGGTGGCGTTTGACATTGGCGAAAACAGAGCCGCACGCTCTACAGCGGTTGCCTTCGGCCGCACGGAAATGAGGTGCTCGATAGCCGTGTTGCAGCAGCGCATGAGAAGCCCAGCTCTGGAACCTGTCATATGCACGTTTACAAATCAGACAAGCGTGCAGTTGATCAGAGGAGTCGTCTAAGACAGTTGGGACAGGTGCCCAGGTGCGGCGAACAAAGCTGTCGAAGGCCACCCATGCTTGACGGCGTCCCTGATGCCAGGCCAGAGCGCGCCGAATCAACCCTTTCCAGAGCCTCGGCCTATCAACCATTAGCCCCAACCAGCCATCCCAGCACTCCACGAATTTGTCGAAAGGGGCATTGGATTCAATCGCCTGCATGAGCCATTGGCCTGCGCTGCGGAAAGCCTCCAGGGCAAGAGGATTGTGCTGGAGCAGGGCCCAAGCCGCAGGAGGTCCCTTAGCTGCCAATTGGCCCAAGAAGCGCAACCTCTCAGCAGCAAGGAGGTCGGACGGGCTGGGAAAACCACAAGCAACAAGGATAGCCTGGCGAGTCCATCTCTGATCGGCCTCGATCGAGATGCGCAGCATCTGTCGACACATGGAGGTGACAAACTTCTCCAGCAACGACCAAGAACCCTGGCATAGCACCGGCCATGCCCCGGCGCCCGCCAGCAGCACCGAGACAACATGCTGATGGCACAGGCAAACACGGCGCGCCAGTGGTATGGAAGGGCAAGCAAAGATCTTCCTGCGTCCCTCACCAAACGCAGCCTTGGCAAGGGCGACACGGCTTTTGACCTCTGGGAGCATCGAACAGCTGTATGTCAGGATCGACCCAAGATGTCGATAGGACGGTACCACATCAACGGTAACAGTACATCCGTGCTCCCGCAGTACGTTAAGCTTAGCCTTGCCTCGATGGAAGAGATCGTCCCGTGCGGCTCGAGCATGCCTGCCCCGAGGAGCCAGGAGCGCAGCGGTCTTCTTCGGTCCAAAATTGGCGGTCAGGCCATGGCCCGAAATGGAATCCAAGGATCTGCCTAGCACATGCCGAACCGTCTGTCCTAGCTGCCGGGCGTCCGGTGAGACCACGCAGGAAGCGTGGTCATCTGCATATGCTATGTCCTGAACGACAGCGAGCTCAGGGCAAGGGCAAGCTGAAGAGCTGAAGGTCTGAAGCTCACGCTTCCCAGTCCACGGGATTGTGGGTACCGACTCAGGATCGAAGTCCCCGCGCCTGGCCAGGACACGTTCAAACAAAAGGTTGAACGTAACGTCTGCCAAACAACTCCCGGGACGGGTTCCACGCCTTGTACGCACAAGAACATTATCAGCCGCAACATGGAACCAGGTGTCTGCATGTGCCTCACGAGCGACTGAAAGCAGCATGTCTCCACATTCCCCTGCCAAGATGGGCTCATGCAGGATGTGATGCTGGAGCACCTGCAGATCCTCTGGTGCCAGCCGCAGAGACTCTGCGACTGCCGAGAGTGGCTCAGAGCATAGGTCTGCTCCGACAACTGCTTCTCGAACTACAGCATAGTAGGCCGCCGCTAGATCGGAGAAGATCAAGGCCACCGAAAGAGAGCTAGCCTTGGCGAACCCCAGAAAGTTTCTGGAAATAAAATGGCCAAAGGAATATGTCATACCTTTGCGACCACCTATTTGCAGTGGGCCCGCGCGAGCTTCGAAGCATGCAGCTGGCAGCTTGCGAAAGGCCCGTTGCAGTGCCTTGCCAAACACCGGTTGGACCAGTATGCCACGCTGTGAGGAAGCCACAGTCCGGTCCGGAGCTGACGGCTTGGCAATGTGGTACAAGACCCCGCCCTTAAACCCCACAGGTTCGCTGGCCATCAGTGCACTCTTAAGAAGCAGGGGCCACAACAGAGCCGCAACCGGAGTGGCAAAACGCCTGCATACCGCTGGCGGCACCAGATCGGGGCCACATGCCTTGTGGGGATGCACTGCCTGCAAAGCCCGAACGAGCTCCCCAAATGACGGGATGTCGGGATGTGCAGCCTGCGGCGTGACACCCCATTCGTGCTGTCGCTGAAGGCAGCTTGTCGCAAGCTGCTCAGGAGAAACAGACTGTCCTCCCTCCAGACTGGCAAAGTGGCGGCGCCATTCTGCAGCAACTTCCTCATGCGTGGCACACCAACAGCCTTCAGGTGTGCGAAGCCGTGGAAGGGGTTGGGGACCAGAGCGGTTAAACTTCTTGGGGCGGAGAAGCTTCTTAACGGCAGCATGAACATGTGCAGAGGGAGATTCGCCGACCTCAGCAGCGAGCTTGGAGAGGAACTGATTGCGGTCGAGCCGACATTGACGCCGAACCTGTTTGCCAAGGTCACTCAGACGTGCAGACGCGGAGGCAATCGAACACCGTAATGAGTGCAACCATCGACCCTGAAAAATCGAACTAAGACCCAAGGGGCCCCGCCAAGCGAGCCATGCACAACGGAGAATAGTAAACCGCATGGCATGGCATCGCCACCGCAACGCATGACGGAGGGCAGCTGCTTGTCGGTGAAGTTCGGCCGTAGTGTCGGACAAGTAGCCACGACTGAGGCGTCTGGCCTTCAGGGGGAACTTTGTACTCAAACGGCGGTACAGGGCATCAACCAACACTGCTGCATGATCATTGACATTGACGTCCCAAGACACGGAAGGAAGGCTGCGAAGTATTTCAGAAACAGCCTCCGCATTCTCAGGCTTGAGTAACGCCAAGGCATCAACTCGAGGAGCACGGTCGGCCGCCAAGGGACGGCATACAGCAACAGTAAGTCCGGCAACGATCGCGAAATGATCGGGTACTGAGTGTCCGGCAGTGATGCTGGGCACAACCTTGCCCCAGACACCGGCGTCACGCCATTCTCTAGGCAGGCCAAGGTAGTCACTACGCTTTAGCAAACCAGAGCGCCGCTGGACCAAAGTTCCGCCGGGCCCGGAAAAGGAGTCAGTAAAGGTGGCCGGGAGCCATGCGTCGCACTTTAAGAGGAGGGCATGGAAAGCCTCCCCTGCTGTGTCCTCAGTTTCGGCCTGGAGGTCGCCAACTGCATCGCTGGTGATTGATCCCAGGTCGCAATTGCCATCAATACAAAAGACCCAGCGAGATGAGAGCCCGGCTTGGGCGCATATCCGCGAGGATTCATGCCACCACGCCAATCGGTCTGCAGCCTTGTGTCCTTTATGAGGAGCATGGCCCACAAAAATACAGAGCTGCTGCTGAGAAACCGTGATCCGCGTGACAAGGCGGGTAAAGTCGTGATGGAGCACAACTGCATGGTGAGGCGGGAAACCGGGTCCGGTCCCCACCCACAATTCGATGCCGAAGGCGCGTTTTTCCAAGCACCCTGAACAGTAACGAGTGTAGTGCGCACTCTTAAAGCAGCCCTCTGGGGTCCTAGTTTCCTGCAGGCCCGCAATAAAGACGTTTTCAGAGTGCAAGGATTTGTCTAGCAGAGCCACGCGACCTACACAGTCATGCAGGCCCAGGCGTTTGCCGCGATCGGTCGCGGCGGGGTCCGCAAGGGAAAGAACATTAAAGGAGGCTAGGACCCAGTTATCGAAGCGTGACACACCTTCCCTAGCATTGCTTTCGCCTGGCATAGAGCGCGAGAAAGGTGCGACATGGTCCGCAGGGTCAAGAAGTGCTCGCGGTTCACGCAGATCCCAAGACACCACGCCAGATTGCAGGCGAGGCGCACACACAGGATTGCGGCGACACCAACACCAGTGAGGCACCCAGGCAAAAGCAGCACCTTGTGCGCAGAACCAAGACGTCCAGGCAAGTCCGGAGGTTCCTGTAGCATCTTCATGGGCACCACTGCCAGCGAGTGCGTCAGCAAGCTCATTAGCAGGATCCCCTGAATGACCCCGGACATGGGAGTACTTCGGCACTACGGAAAGCCAAAATCTCAAACCCAGATGCAGTCCTTGGCATGCCGTGATAACAGCGTGGTCCCTACCGGACGCTGCCCCTGCGGCGACATCTAAGGCAGATTGACTATCACAAAAGAAAGTGACAGGCAACTGGATGCGTAACTGGAAGCAGAGAACGGCTGCCCATAGAAGCCCAACCAGCTCAGACGCAAAGGCATTGACCACTCCCGCTGAGGCACCGCCATATTCCCAGATGTCCGCGGTTCGACCCCGGATGTGGCCGACAAAGACCCCTGGCGGGGACAGGCTGCTCGGGGTGAGGGCCGACACGACCACACTCCATCCAGCTGCATCAGGGGCAGGGCCGAAGGACCCGTCGGAAGTGAAGCACAGCGTATGGGCGTCCGACGGAAAGCAACCAGCAGCTCCCGACCTTATCCAATTTTCAAAGCGTTCAGCTTGCGGCAACGTAGCAGGAAGACATGGGAGGCGGCTAACGGGAACAAACCGACAAAGGTCGCACCACATTTGCTGGGAAATGGGGAGTTCACATTGCCCCCGGTCAAGTGTAAACCACGAGGTGCCACCGGTCCTGTCACGGTCGGCTTCAAGGCCAAAGTCTAGTGATGCTGCCAAGGAGATTTGCACAGGGAGGTCATCCAGGCCATCCATGTGAAATGTCGCAGGACCATCGTCGGTCACAGGAGGCTCGGGCGCCACCGCGAAGTGGTCAAGGAGTACCTCAAGTAGCGTACAAGCATCAAAGAATGCCGGGCAATCGGGCAAAGCAGCGCTTTCTTGCAACAGAGTAGGTCCTATCCCGAACGGTTCCCATTGAAGCTCGGCGACTGAAGGATCAATAACAGGTGACCGCAGGGGACCACGGCAAGGAGTAGGCACCGGCCTGCGACCTGGTGCAAAACGACACAGAATCTCCTGGGTATGCCCTCGCGTATCCCCCCAGGAAGGACTGTGACGCTCGGGAAGGTTGGAGGCAAGGGCTTCATAGGGTCGTGGAGAGATCTGCATAGCCCGCACCGGCAAAGAGCAATGCAGGACAACGAGGACAGGGAGACAGCGTCTCAGGGCCCCCAGGCCACCGCACAGGAAGCCAGCCAGTAAGAGCGAAGGGAGCGATTGCGCGGCACACAGCAGCAGGATAGGGGTGAGGCCAAACGCGCCCAACAGGAGGGCATGTTGCATGAGACGTTGGCTCCACATAACCACAGAGCCGTGGACAGCAGCACGCGTATTTGCATGCGTGGGGGCAAGACGGCCATCGCGTGGCCCCGAGCTGGCCGCCCCCTGAGTATCCGCATCACTGACCGGAAAAGGCCCGGGTGCAACGTCGGAGGCATCATCCGCGACCAGGCTAGCTCCAACCTCAGCATCAGCGGGGCTGTTAAAGGCGGGCACGTCGCGCACTCGAAGGACAGCAATAACTTGGCCGGGCTCTATCCAGGTCCACTCCCAATGATCCGGATAGTCGACAAGCGAAATGTGCCATCCCTCGAAGCCACCCACAGAGAAGGCTTCGCGCACGGTTCGAAGACAGAGCCAGCCATTCGGTGCTAGGAAGCGACTCCAGCCTTGAAAAATCGCTCGTCCATCCACCAGGCAGGCGGTCTCGCCCCACACGGCACCGCCTACATCTCCGCGAGCATCGTCCCCAACGCCAAGGACAGTAGAGCAAGGACGCCCATGCACTGCGACATCAGACGGCCGGGGGGTGGCTGGGCTTAGGAAGAGGCGATGGAGAGAAATTCCAAACAACGCTGCAATGTCAGAGCGGTAGAACGGCCCACGACCAGCTCGAAGAGTGAAAAGGACGTACTTAGCATCACCAACGACACAGTACCCGGGGTCCCAAATAGGTTGTGGAAAAGCTGGGCCAGGCGCCCAGGCAAGATGGGACTGAAGCATAGTGTGGAGATCCGCACTTGGACCAGGCATAGCCCCACGACGGGTAAACGTAATGCACATCCCCAACACCAATTGCAATTCCGCACCCGGGTCAACGGGAGAGGGGTGTCCCGGCACGTATACGTCCACATCGGCAGCCCCAGATAGCCCAGCAAGGAGAAGCAAGGCAAACCGGTCGGTGGCAGCTGGTGTGGAGACCGCAAAGAGGCGGCCATCGAGGTCCACCAGGTTAAAGCAGACCATAGGAAGAAACCCCTGCCACTCAGGTAGCATGAGCAAAACCGCCCAACATGCGTCCGGCTGGGGCACGACAGGCAGAAGCGTAGGGAATCGGTCTTTGAGAAAGTGGCCCCGACAAAGGTTAGCCAACTCGAGGGCCTCAGGCACGGTCTGCGGAACAGCAATCTGAAGATGTATGTGTTCGGCATGGTACTCCGGGGCAAGCAAAACGAAGACCGTGTCAAGAAGGACGGGCGCACTATCCGTGTCAGATGCCTCACCATCATCCGAGGCCACAAACGGGAATGGCTGATGTGCCTCCGGGTCAAGCGGCCAAGGGAGACCAAGCTGTCGAGTTGCATCCCGGGCAGAGTTAAGAAGCCTGCCAGCCACTCGGGAGTTCCCGCTTGGGAGTTCGAGAAGTCTTGCCTGAATACAGTCAAGTGCTGAGAAGGAAGGGACCTCCCTAGGAAAAGCCACGTCAAGGCCACCCTCGTGCGGGAGGGCAGGGGTGAAAAACCGCGCGCCCTGAGCAAGGGCATCGAGAAAAGTCACGGCAATCCACATGTCAACTCCAACGCATCGGGATGGCTCTTGGAGCAGGCGGCACGCAGAACCCGCATAAGAGGCCCCAGTAGACAAAGCGGCAGGAGGCCCAACCAAGGGCCACGTCACAATGGAACTCCGCGTAGTGGCGGCAGACACACTGGTATCATCTGTGTGAGATGTGGACCGATACCCCGCTCGAGGCGTCCGGCTGCGGTTTCGAGTCCCCTCACGGGAAGAAGGAGATCCTCTCGGATCACGGCCCACCGGCGGTTCATGCGGTGCCTCCCCGGCTGGGCCATCGCCCGGAGGGGCCGGCGAGTCCGAGGGCGAATCACCAAGAAAATCTTCCACGAATTCAACGATGAGGACTTGGCCATGCCTCAGGAGAAAGACAGGCCCATCTGGGCGGCTGCGTACCTCAGCTCCTCGTACCGAGACAATGTGTTCAGCAGGGCATCGATCAGCAAAACGGTCAACGATGGAGCCGACCTCTACCTCGTGACCCCCACTGAGGAACCAGGTAAACCCTTGGAGAACTCGTCTGCAATCCAGGATAACGACAATGCGGTTCTCTGGTTGTCGCGCTGGCGGGTAAGGGACACAGGAGAGGCGTTCGGTGACAACTATCACACCTGTGGCCAAGAAGCCGCGGGGAAAGATATCACCAATGGCAGGGTGGGAGCTCTTGAATGTGAGAGAATGCTCCACAGCGCTGAGGCAGGCACACACATCTGCCTTAAAGGTGGATCTTCGACCTGGAAGGACCTCAAAAAGACACGGCGAAGCATCCGTCAGAAGCCAGAAATGGCTACCAGGGTAGTAGTGCGGGCCAGGCAGGTCAGTCGCCTCATGCCACATATCTCTGTTCAGGAGACGGGTCCCCAAGTCTGTCCCGCCTGGGGCGCCCGTACTCGCAGGAACCACACTGACCGTGAATCCCGAGGACAGGGTAATACGCTGAGCAAGCTGGAGAGGTTGCACAAGGCCATGAACAAAGACTTGGTGGCTTACATCAGCAGCAAATCCAGCGGCAAGGAGGAGAGATTCCCTGTTCAGATGGCAGTGCACTGCAGCCGCGAACATGGTGTCGTTGACCCTGCGGCAGTCAAATAAGATGATCACCTTCTCAGCCAGCCAGTTGGGTGCTGCCACAAGAACAGCAATGTCGAGCACCGGTTGGGGCGTAGCCGGGAAGAGATCGGGAAAGCTGACTACCAAGTCAGACGACCGCATCTCCTGCAGCTGAGCTATGAAGGAGGTCACGCCAGTAGGAAGACGGACCGGGACATGCAAGAGTTCGGGAGCAAACTCTGGCATATAGATAAGAACAGTGATCGGGAACTGTTCATCCGTCATGGCATCTGCGGGGCCAGGGGTGCTTGGGCTACGGAGATGCAAAGCAGCAGCCGCAGATGAATCAGCAGCCGGAGGCCGTTCCCAACCTACAGTAAGAGCAGCACCGACACTACCCATACGGGAGAGCTCATCACTGTCCATCGCGTCAGAGGCCGCCTGGTCCAACGTGGGCCATAGCCCCGGAACATTGACCTCGCAGCGATCTTCTGTCGGGACCGTTGGGGCAGCATGCGCCCGGTCTGGCGTAAGGGGCCAGTTCGTGTCTAAAGCTAGCCCCAGAGAAGCTGGTGACCCCGACGTCTCAACAGGCTCAGGGAGCCTAGGCATACCTGAAACCTCCACTGCATTCCAGCTATGGCCTGCCGGGATAGACGTGTCCATAGCAGCCAACTCCTCGTCGGGCGGGCTCAGCCTAGTCCACTCCGGAATTTCAGCACCACCAGCCCCAAAGGCCGGGAGAGAAGGTGAGTGGGGCACTGTGTCTGGGTCACTGGAGGATCCATCGGAGGGTTTTGCCTCAACATGGAAGAGGAGAATAGGGCATCCCTGGACCTTCACGTATTCACCAGAATAACGACCGCCAACAACTCCCGCCTGCATAGCAGCTGGCAATTCGACCTGAAAATCCGAAAGAATGCTTGGCACATGAAGCTTCGGGACATGGGAGTGAATAAACTCCGGTTTGAGGCCAAGGGGGCGGAAATCGCATAACGCAAAGAAATCCTGCCTGGCTCGAGTAGCTTCGCCTTCTACTAGTGGAGGGCGATCCAAGATGACCACCATCTGAGGGCATGACCACCCTTGGACATCTAGGTCCGGAAGCGAAAAAGTGCAAGCAAGTATTGAGTGCACGTCCAGCCGCAAGCTACTGATTGCATGCTCCAGTACGGTGCGGCCGAGATGATGATGTGCACCGACGCAAAATCGTTGCCGACGGTATATGACGCAGACGCTTTCATGCTTTTCCACAGGGAAAAAGTGGTGCATCGGGCCCCAGAGTGCATGATCCTCCAAGGCCTCCGGCTGTCTTCTCGCGAAGGTAGCATCGCAGCGAAGAACAGTGATCACGTCCCCATCACTAAAGTTCACCAAGGCAGCTTCAGGCCACGGGTACGTCCGGCACCCCACATAAAAGCGGAGTGGGGTGTCGCCATCAGAGGTGAGAGGGACAACGAAATCCTGCAGGCTGGCATACGACATATAGCGCGGCAAGACTGACGCGAAGTAATGACCGCCCACGCGAGTCAAGTCGAGCACAACGGCTGAGTAGCCTTCGCCTGTTTGACCTAAGACACTGGGGAACCTTATAACGGAAAGGTAATCCCCAAAGCGCTGGGGGCGTAAAGGCACAATGCACTCCATAAGGCCTGCAGGTGCACCCGGGGCACAATCAAGGATCGTGTCCAGAACACTACGAAGGCTCGCACCATGCGCTGCTCTCACTGCCAGGGACACAGGCGAGTAGTAAGGAGTATAAAGGTAGACTCCGAGCCAATCAAAGCCGGCTTGGGCTGCAGGGCCGCCGGTTGGCCATTCCGGCCCGTGTAAACAGATGGACCGGCTGATCCGATCATGCCTTTCGGGATCATGGCGGGGGGAGCCTGGTGCGTCACCGCCTATAAAAGATATGAAGTCCTCTGGGCGTGCCGCATGCAGAACCCTGCCAACTGCGTGGCCTTCCCCCGGACGGGTCATGGCCTCACCCACAAAGGGAAGTAAGGCAGCAAGAGGGACTCTCAGACGCGCAGCTGCAACAGTTTGGGGCAGGGAGTACCAGGCAAGAAACCCTAGCCAAAAGCCCCACATCCGAGAACCTGAAAGAACTCGAGGATTCCTAGAAGCAATCCTACCTTTACGGTCCCTCCAGGGCTTCCAGTCCAACACGTCTCTGCCCGGACGCGAAAAACTCAGCCCAAGGGGAACAGTGAGCACGGGGACAAGAGCGCCATGAGTGCGCCGAGCACACAAAGGGCGAACAACCAGATTGAGCAATGCAATCAGCAAAGCTAAGGCACCGCTCTTGCACAAAGAAGCTAAAACTTCGCTCAGCCAGCAAAGAGAACAAAGCGCCCATTGTTCGCTCTCAGGAGAGCCCCGGATGCGATCATCACCTGGTAGGTACCCCAGAGCCACCGATGTACCTTTTAGGCACCAGGTCCGATCAAGCCAAAAGACATATGGACAACACCACCCGAGAATAGGAGCTCGGGGCAAGTGTGCTGCTCCATGACTCATATGGACTGCCATCAACCCATGAGAAGCAGCCAAAAGAAGAGGCGCTATTGCTCAACAGACCGATGCCGGCAGATCCAAGATGCAGGCAGTCGAAGTGGCGGGGGCGTGTCACGGAGAGCTCAAGAACCCAATGAGCCTCCAAGACAGCCGAGGACAAAGCCCTGGAAAGGGCCAGCGAAAGCGCACCTGGACCCACGACCCGGGCAAACTCTGGCCACAGAAACGAAAATCCAGTGCATACGCCAGGGGGAACGACCCCGGCGTCATGGCGTGGGCACACCCAAGACAGCTCCAAAGCCAAAGGAACCGCAAAGGCAGCCGAGGACAAAGTCCGAGGAGGGACCTGCGAAGAAGGGACACTGACGGGATCCTCCGGACAACAAAATTCCAGCATGGAGGGAGGATGTATGAGGATAGAACACAGGGGTCCCCATAGACCAGAGCAGACCCTAAGCGGAACCAAAACCCCATGGACCGCAAGGGAGACGGATGTACAGGAAGCCGTGCCGACAAAGGGGACTGTACAGACTACCCTATACAGCCACTCCTCAGAAGCACCGTCAGGTAGACAGTCAACTAGGCCGGCGTCAACTGCACACGAACCGACTTGACCGATGGGCAACAGGAGTCCCCGAATGCCAAAAACCTTGTCTCCAACAAGGTCGCACTCGGAAGACGCCGGACCCCCCAGCCGTCCGTGTCCGTGCGAGCTGACAACCTGCCACGAGTGCAGGTTTACGTCTCCGAAGGCCGCTCGTCCAGGCTTGCAAGAGTGCCATCGGCAGCCATGTGTTTGTCCTCGTCGGAATCGTCGTCCACAAGACCTGTGGGTTTTGGCCCAGCGGCCATATTGATCAGGCCTCCAACCCCAAAGGGCCGAAGAGCCATGCTCTGCAGCTCGGCAGCGCGTCTGGCCTCCAGCTTCTCTTCGAGCGAGATGTTGCGAGTGGCCTTGGCAGGCGGGAGCATCGTCGCAGACTTGATATCTTCCCTCGGGGGGGCCTCGGCAGTCATCTGACGCGGGAGCCCAAAGTCGCGCTGTCCTGGGTGCTTCGGAGATTGTCGGCTCCCGGTGTCCAGGCCAGGAGGTCTCGCACTCATAGAGGCGGGTCCCGTAGCAGGAGGGGTCCAGCTCGGAGCTGGACCATTCTCTGTCACGGTAGCCAAGTATGGATCCTCCACCCCAGAACTCGTAAGAGCCCCGCCGGCGACAGCGGATCTGGCGGGCATGGCCGAATTCGGAGTCATAGGCTGAACCGGCCTTGCACGCATAGGGGTGAAGGGAGTCAAGCCAGCTGCCCTTGCCTGGGCAACAGCGCGCTCCAAAACCCCATCCATGTCGTTGGCCGCCTCCTTCTCCCAAGCCTCGCGTGCGATCTCCCACGAACGATCCTCGTCCGCCGTGGGGAACATCTCCTGAGCAGCTGGGAGACCAGGCCCAAACACCATGAGGCGTGCTTGCTCCTGCTGGTTCAGCGCCTCCGCAATATCCCTCTCCAATCGCTCGGAGTTCTGAGCAAACTTGCGCTTCTCGCGCAGAAATGCCTGTTTCATCTCTTGATCCCAGGCATCCCATTGGGCTTTGGCCTTGTCTCGCTGTTGCATGAGCTTCACCACCCTTTGCTCCGCACGACGTGCCACATTGAGCAACTGCTGCAGCCCATTCATAGGTCCCTGGTCTTGCGAGGAAGCAGCTCCACGGTTGGTGTCGGACGTGAGATCCACTACCTGCATAGCCTGGTAAGAGGGAATATGCGCGGCACCTTTGTCCCATGTACCCCAACTCTTGTCTTGCTTCCAGGGGCGTTGCGAGGGAGAATGTGCTCCCCGCCAAACATGCCAGCCAGGCTGTCCACCATCTGGCTGGGAGCGCTGTTGTCTGCCCCCTCGGCCCATGCCTCCAAGTAGACGGCGTCGTTGCTCTACAGGAGTGGCGTGGTGCAAGGCAAGCACCGACCGCTGACGGGCAGATAAGGGGATACCAGCTCGAAGGTGGCACCGGATAACAGACCTTTTCTGACGGGCCTTTCTGTGCCACGTGGGAGACCGCCGATGCTTCCCGATGGCTGCGGGGTCGGTGGGTCCTTGCACCGTTTGTAGGTGCCTGGGGCCCTGAGTGTTCCAGCTACCTGCCGGCTATCTCGAGCCCTGTTTTGGGGTATATTGTACTATAAGTATAATAAGAAACCTCCACAGTAGTATTGGCAATTATTTAGGCCGCTATATTAAACCCTGCACCCCTCAACCCTAATCGCCAGAGCACTGCGAGCATTCAAGTATTTATGTTGATAGCAAAAGCAAAGAGTCGACAACATACATGGGTGGTTGTCAAAATTAGGGTCCCTTGTGGGGTACCATAAATAATAGGTGCCGTAGTTTTAATAAGGACCCAGATGAAAAGGACCATGATTTTGACAACCACCCACATAACAACTCCAAGCCCCACAAGTTCTTCGACCGACCCTGAACCCCCAAACAGCTAACACCTGAACTCCTCAGACCATCACCCTAATTCCTAAATCCTCCACGACCAAACCGCCAAGCCCTTGACTCTTAACCTCTGATCCCTATTACGATGACTATATCCAAAACCACAAACCTCGAAGCCCCTAAACTGCAAAAACATCTTAAACAACTGAACCCCAAACCATTACCCTGACCCAGGTACCTACTGTATAGGGTAATAGAGCCCCTATAGGGGCCTTATATAGTAGGTCCCTGGGGGGTTAGGGTTAAGCTTAACAAAAAACATAACATCGAACCCTTAAAGCCGAAACCCTAAACCCTATATCCTATGCCCCAAACTGCAATAGTATCTTAAACAACTAAACCCCAAAACCATTAAACTTTAAAACGTAACATCGAACCCCTCCAAAACCGAAAGCCAAAGCCTGGAGCAGGAAGGATCGCTCCTAGCACTCGGAACGGCCCAGAGTCTGAAATGGAACGACCAGAAACCTAACACACCCTACTTGGAGGATCATGGGACTTAGTAAGTGAGGTTAAGAGTCCGCTAATTGGGGTTAATTATAGTTACCTTAGTTATTACCCTACTTACTAAGTCCCATGATCCTTTAAGTACGAGGCTTAGTAAGTAGAATAGGGTTTTGGGGTTTCTTTGCAGGGGGGTTCCTTTGAAGGGTTCCTTAAAGGGTTCGATAAGGGTTCAAGTACGCACTATAAACCCCAAACCTGAATCCTGAATACCAACCCTGAACCTTAAAGACTAAAGCCTAAACTCCTACACCTTGAACCCTGAACCCTAACAAAAACCTAAACCTGAAAACCTCAACCCGTAAGATTTGGCATCCTCAGGCCAAACTCAAGGCGCCCACCTGGCCATCGTCGCCGCCGGACGCGAGAAGCTCGGTTTCACCTGATCGGCGTGGGCTCCGCCGATTGTAAGGGCTTAGTTTTAGGGCTTAGTTTTACGGTTTAGGGTTTAGGATTTGGGGCTTTGGGTTTAGGGTTTAGGGTTTTGGGTGTAGGGTTTTGGGTTTAGGCTTCGGGTTCAGGGGACACTATAAGGCAAAGGGCAAAGGGACCCTTTTTTAGGCAGCTCCAGCTTAGCATCCCAGAAGGCATGCGAGCTCACACGGAGCAGGTCGATTTTGAGTGGAGCTGTCACAGAGGATTCAGCCCCAGAATTCCAAAGGCGAGGCCGATGCAACTCAAACAGAAGACCTGAGACCCAAATATAGACCCGATAAAAACCAGAATAGACATACAAACCCTAAACCCTAAACCAGAATCTGTATCCGAAGGATCACTACATTCACGGAATACTGAATAAGCTACCTCCAGTTCTCAGAAACCCACGGTGTGCATTTTCCTCGACAGTTGGAGCAGTCCTGCCGCGCGACCGCTCGTAAAGGTAACGCATAAAACAAGGCACGGAAGGATAAATCAAAGGAGGAGTCGGATCCTTAATTATACTTACCCTAACCCCCCAAGTACCTACTATATAGGGCACTAGAGCCCCTCAGGGCTCTATATGGTAGGTACCTGGGGGTTAGGGTTACCTCTAGATTACAGTAGGTATCCAAACTTTCTCAAACGCGAAGCCTAAACCCTAAACCCTAAACCCTAAACCCTAAACCTTAAACCGTTAAACCCTAAATCCACACCCAAAGTCCCATGGCGACATGAACCATCGGCAATACCCGAAATCCGACCCAAGAGCCGAAACCACGGAAACGGCTTAGGGTTTAGGGTTTAGGGTTTAGGATTTAGGAATCAGGGTTTGCGGTTCAGGGTTTAGGGTTTCAGTAGGCTAGAGTTGCAACTTAGGGGTCCTCACACCGCGGATCTTCGTACTCAAGAGTCAAGACTAGGTGACTGGTTTAGGGTTTAGGGTTTAGGGTTTAGGGCAGCTCGCAGCTTGTGATGGCTATCTACTGTCGACGGAAATGACCGAACCTGAGCCCAATGCCGAAGGCAACGCAGCGCGCTCCGCCGGTATGTCCTGGCAGCCTGTCCTGTGATGGTTCGGAGCACGAGGCTTAAAGTCTCGAGCTTTGGGTTACTACTGCTCCTGATATCCCGCTTGCGGGGTTTTACGTACGTCAAGCTCAGGCAACTCCTTCGAAGGCTGCGAACATACTCAGCTCCATAGCTGTATCAGAATGCGCAAGCCGACCTGCCTCATGAAACTTGTGTGTAATGTAGGGACCTTGATAATTAGAGTAGGGTTTTGGGGCCCCTAATACTATAATCATAATCATAACAAGGAAGCCCCACAATAGTGTAGGAAATTATTTAGGCCCCTATAGTAAGGGGTTACTGTTATAACGGATCAGGGAACTTCGGAAGTGGGGAGGTAATTAGGTCAAACCACGCCTGCAACTTTAAACCCCAATCAGCGTTGTGTAGCGTAGTGGTCCTCGTCGTGGTCATAGTAGCGGTAGACGGAGTGGTAGTAGTAGTGCTAGTAGTAAGTAGAAGTAGTAGTAGAAGGCCGAGAAGGAGGAGGAGGAAGAGGAGGAGG
>CAJNDV010010913.1:9278-21610 GCA_905221635.1 Symbiodinium sp. CCMP2456
GTTCAGGGTTTAGGGTTTGTAAATATAGGGGCCTAAAGAATTACCAATACTATTTTGGGGGGTTCCTTATTATTTAGCCAACCAATACTATTATTTCTTAGAATTTGTAGCAAAAATATACCCCGCCCCCAAACCCTATTCTATTTATTAAGGCCCCTACATTCGGCTGGGTGTTGTCGAGCCAAGACTCTGGATGTAGGGTCCTTGAGCTGAGCCTGCAAAACCTGAAATCCCCAGCCGATAACCGAAAGTGCAACCCACAGTGTGGTTTAGGGTGACGGGTGTAGGGTATAGGCCCTGGTTTAGGGCTTCCTAACATCAAGTGCTAGAGTCTAAGCCCAAGCGCTGTAAGCAAGCACGCCGAGACGAGACAGGACCAGGCCGCTTCGTAGCCTGCTCCCGAGTTGTTGGCTTTGCTTTGCGCGCTCTTGAGTATTTCATCGGTCATGATCGGCGATAGGCTCTGACATGTAGCCTCACCTGAGGGTGGGAAGTACAAACCCTGGGTCCAGTTCATGCTTTAGAGCTTCTAGGTCCAGTTCATGCTTACATAAAGAGTCTCGGGCGCTTGAGACGAGACTGAGGTGGTTCTGCTGACGTGGCAAAGCCCACGAGGCGCAGACGAGGCTTGATTGCAGCGAGGAATTTGGGGGAGTGTGGGCATTCTTCAAGTTTCGGGTAACCTACTGGAGGGTCGTGATATTAAGAATCCATTACTTGGGACTTGATCAGGTGAGGCTGTTTTGCGGATCTCCGGTGTCTCCGTGCTCGGCTGATATAGTGCTGCAGCTTGAGTCTGGTTGGTGCACCATGCAAACTAATTACTTCTGAGTTTACAACTAGACGAAAACGAGGGTCCTCGCCTTTGGGAACAGCAGCAGCAGCAGAAGAAGTTGCAGAGGCAGTGCAGCAACACTTTGGCATCATTGTACCTTGTATTGTCCTTACTCGTCAACATCATGGCATCAGTTCTCGGGCAGTAGTCGTGGTTGTGGTGTCGGTTGCCTGTTTGGGGGTCCCTAAACCCTAAACCCTAAACCCTAAATCCTAAAAGCTAAACCCTAAACCCTAAACCCTAAACCGACCCAGCCGTGGGCCCGCGAATCGCCAAGGACTTCGCAATTCCTGATCTTCATGAGGCCGGGCTTGGAGTTTCAGGTTTAGCTTTAGGGCTGAAGGAGTTTAGGGTTTAAGGAGTTTAGATTGATTCCGGTTTCGATTGGGGCCATCGCTGATCGTAAACCCACCTTCCAGTAATTCATCTACTCCCCTATACCCGTCATGTAGCCTGTGGCCTAGAGAGTCTTGCAAGCGAGACCTGCAGCCTAAAGCCCCCAAACTAAACTACGTCCCCGACGCCGCAGGCCGCTTCCTTGCGATCTTTCTTGCATGAGGGGTTGGCCCGAAACCCAAAACAAGAACACTTCTAGAGTATTTGGGAGCCTCCAAAAGACCCTTATTCAGCCCCACAGAACCCTTAGCCCCAAACCGAAATATGACCCCAAGAGCCTCGACCCCCAAGCCTTAAGTGGGTCAAGGACCTCTTGCTCTCAGAGACGACGCTGCCGATGGCCTAGTGCCGTTTCCGGGGAGACACAAAAGGTATGCAAAGAACATGCTTTTTTGATGTTGAGGGATTTGGAGAAACGGGTGTCTTTTGCTTATGGTTGCCTCAGGTTTCCCTTCTTGGACCTCTACAGATCAGCACTAAGGCCGGTGGGGCCCGATCTTGCTCAGGAAGCGGACGCTGCTCGGAGACGGACCTGCTGTTCGTCAGGTTTGCACGAACGAACCATTGCCATTCTGGACTAGCCGTCGACCAACGCACTCAAGGATTCCCCAAGTTAAGGGTCTGTGATTGAACCCTTCTACAGCAGCAGCTCAAAAGTTGGAAACCCAACAGCCTCAATCCTTCAGAGTAAAGCATAGGGAATCCCAGCACTATTTGCCCTTCACCCGGTTTCCAACTTTTGGGGGGTTTCCTATAGTAGCATCGTAGAACCTTTCCTTTGAAGGAAGTTGGGAGCTGTCTCCAGGACGATGCTCTCGCCACGGGCTGCATCCTGGCCCTTGGATCAGTCAGGAGCTCAGCTGGGCTGCCTTACCTGGACCCCAAAAGTATGTAGAGTAATGGCGGCGTTGGGCCATTATTTTGCCCAGTTTGCGGGGTTTAGGTAAGGGTATTGGGGATAGGGATTTAGGGTTGGGGTCTAGGGCTATGGAATTCTGGGTCCCATCCTTGGCCCTTGCCGGTTGAATTCAGCTTACGGGGTTCGTTCTCCAGAGGGGTGCTGCATGGATCTCAATAAGTCCGTTTTCCGAAATTGACGATCCCTTGCTTAAAGATGCTTCCCGAGATTACCGAGTCGGATGAGTGGGAGTAGGAGCGAATGACCGTGCGTGCTAGTTGCAAAGCTCAAATCCAAGGCTCCTCCGCTCGAAGCCCCGAAGCCTAAAAGATAAACCATAAGCCCGATTGTACAGGGTGTAGAGCTTGTAGGGGGGAGTTTTTAGGATTTTTGAAATTTACGTTTAGGGTTGAGAATTTAGGAGTTAGGGTAGGGGAGTGTTTCGGATTTTAGGGCTACAAGTTTAAGGTAGTACACCTTCATGTTGACCTCGCGCCGTGCAAGCCGCCCCCCTCAGCCGGAAGACGATAAGAGAGGAAGCAGAGACGAAGTAAGCAAGCGGCGCGTTCTAAAGCCTTAACCTAATCCCAAACCCTAAGCTAGTCCCTAAGCCACATTGAATATTCTATCGTGTTATACTGTATGACTTTTTGGGGACCATGACTATAAAGGGATATTATTGTCCCCAGTATGCTGACAATTATACTAGCTACGAGCCTCGATTGACACGCCACATGTTGCTGTAATGGGATCTTCCCGGGAGCATTTTGCTATGTGCTCGAACTCTTGTTGGGATCTTCCTCTTCAGTAAAACCTTAAACCCTAAACCCTAAACCCCAAGCCTTTTTAAGGAACCTTGAGCCCCAAGCCCTGAATCTAGACCAACACGGGAGAAGGGCCGTACCTAGACTCGTAGGCGATCCTTAATTGTAAGCCAGCTTGTCCAAAGGTGCTGCAATCCAAAACTGGGTAGTTAATGTTTGAAGGTTTCGAGTTCGCAGCATGGAGGGGAGAAAAGGCTCACGGAGTGAAACCCTAAAAAGCGAATCCGAAACCAAAGCCCTCAACCCTAAATCCGTCTGAGGCTTCTCCACTCTGTGCTTTGCAAGGAGACTGCTCCATCCTTG
The DNA here is from genome assembly GCA_905221635.1 of Symbiodinium sp. CCMP2456. Taxonomy (NCBI): domain Eukaryota; class Dinophyceae; order Suessiales; family Symbiodiniaceae; genus Symbiodinium; species Symbiodinium sp. CCMP2456. The sequence goes on from CAJNDV010010913.1 coordinate 12,535, forward strand.
ACAGCTGTGGGGCATTGCATCAAATCCCTAAGCCCACTATCAGCCAAAACCAGCACCAAAGTTCCCGATATCAAAACCTTGCAGCCGGCATCCCCAGGCTTAGAAAGGTCCCTTTTTCAGGGTTTAGGGTTTAGGGTTTAGGGTTTAGGGATACCACAAGGCCCATCAAACCCGAAGGCAGATACTCAAGCCTAGTTCGTTGATTTCATCGCATTGATCATCGCATGCTGAGCCTTTGGTAAGCATGCCGGTTTACGTTTCAGACCCATAGATGCATCCCCAAAGGTGTGCTGAACGTTCGGGATGGAGTTGAGGGTTTAGGGGTTATGGGTCTAGGTATTCGGATTCCCTGACCCGAATTCTTTCCAGCTCCACCCCGTTGCCAACGTCAGGACTCACCCATCTCCCACAGTCGCCACCATGGCGGCGTGCACTGAAGGCGTCAGACAGGAGGTGTTCGGGTCTTAGGTTTCCGAGCTCAATGTCTATAGCTAAGATACCCTTTGTCAGGGTTTGTGTGGCACCTAGATCCTGGATTGTAGAACTTCTTTTGGAAAACATAAATTCGACAACAAGAGAGCTTTATTATGTCGCTCAAAACATCAGCTGCATTTTAAGGCTCTATCAAGTCTTTTTCAATGTGCAGGTGCCAGCTCTACCTGGACGAGTCTGAGATTGTATAGAGATGCTGGGGCTCGCACAGCGTGGTGCGGACTGCCCCAACCCTATTTGCAGCCCCAAAACTCTAACCCCCCTTCCCTCCAACAGAAGCTAGATCCTAAATTACAAAACATCCTCGCACCCTGAACAGCCCAAAGTCTACGGGACGGAACGGAGCAGCGTCTCCAGACGAAAAAACTCAGAGCCGGGCTTTGGCAGGCCTTGGGGGTGGTGAGTCAGGAATTCCAACATACCCTAGCAGGGCAGCTGACCTTTTTTGGGCATGGGTCGCAAGATTTTTCATCGTTAGGGGCCGAGGAACTCAGCAAACGGGCCCCATGCAGCCCAGCGTTCCCTTAATCGCCCAATAGAACAATGTGTAATACAGTTATATGTATACTGTATAATATATATATATATATATGCATACACATTGTGTATGTGTATATATGTATATATGCATGCACAGACATACATACATTCATCCATTCTTGCATACAGGCATACAATTAAGCTCTGTGTTTACTCGCGTACTTGCTTACTTACTTACCCTAAATGCTTACAGACATACATACATGCATACATACATATACACATGTGTGTACTTATATGTATGCATATTATATATACACATACCTTTCATATAACAAGTTCCTCTTGTCACTGTTCAAGGTTTGCGCAGGGTCCCTTCAACGGTTTCATCTGATCAACAGTCCCGGAACCCTGAAGCTTGCCATCCCTGTCGCAACCGAAGGCATCCGACACCAGCCCTTTGTCTGATAACGATGCGTAAGTTCATATCAGTGCCCCGCAACCGAGACTTGCCCGAAATCTGATACCGTGAAGGCCACAGGAAGCACGGACCTTCAAGCAGAGCAATTCCACAAACCTTGCAGTTCCTCCTTTGACTTGTTCGTATCTCTGCTGCAATTTGGGCTCCTGGTGTCCGGACTCCCAGCCCCAACTCACGCGTGATTTGTCAACTACGCTTTGCTTATCTCCAAGGCCCGGCCGTCTTGCTGAGTCCAGGTCTAAGGCTTTTCGGCTTAGGCCCGGGCTGTTGGTGTCCACATCGGACGACGATCCTACACCCCAAATGCCATATTGGTACCCATCTCGTACCCTCCCTTCCGACAGAAGGCATTCGCGTCACTGGGCCCGGCGTATGGGTTTCTTCCTTCCACACTGAGCACCTGAAACCCCAACCCCCTCAGACTCCAAACCCTTCAAGCCTTGTAAGCCGAACTAACCCTGCACCCAAAACAGACTCCTCTTTGCATCCACTGTTCTTCCGCGATACCCCAAGTGCCCAGTATACTATTATACAGGCATACCGGATTCTGTGGCCTTGCGGAGGATAGCTGGGCGGACGTGTCAGGTCAAAGCTCCAACCGCCAGAACTAGGGGAGCTTCCGAAAACTAGGGGTACCTTATTTTGTATGGGGTCCTTATCATCAGGATCCTACTCTTTAGGGTGCTATATTAGGGTCCCCGATTTTCGGAAACCCCCATGTTTGTTCATTTCAAAGGCCCAATCAGCCCGTCTGTCCCCAAACACTGAAATCCGACCCCGCCTTTTTGTTTCCATCTTCAACCCCAAAGACGTGAATTTCGCTTCACTCCCTACACTCCCTGAACTAGGAACCCTAAACCCTAAACCCCAAAACCCTGAACCTGAACCCCTAAACCCTCAACCCCAAAACCCCAAAACCCCAAAACCCCAAACCCCTAAAACCCTAAACCCTAAACCCCTAAACCCGCAACCCCCGCGAAAGGCCATGGTGGGCCTGAGAACGGTTTGCTGCCTTTGGGCCCTCTTTCCCGGCGTGGCTTTGGGTCGCCGGGCACTGCAGGCTAGAGAGTCCTCGAAAGTTGAAGGGTTTAGGGTTTTAGGATTACGGGTTTAGGGGTTCAGGGTTTAGGGGTTTAGGGCAAGTTTAAGGTTCAGGAAGTTCAGGCAGTGTCCGGATTGGAGATTCGGTGGTCTAGATAGAATTCAGGGTTTAGCCTCTCGGTCTGAGGGGGAAGGGACCCTAAACCCTAAACCCTAAACCCAGGGGGTTTTGAAGTCCCTGGCTTCGGGGTTTGGGATAGTCCTAAAACTTGTTTCGAGCAGGTCATCGTGATGAGTTTCTTGTAAGTAGGACTCATGATGCCGCGACGGGGTCGGCTTCAGATTAGAAGTCGCTGCTGTTGATGTTTCTTGTGCTCAGCCCTACAGCTGACGTTGGCAAGGATCCGCTGGCATGTGCTCTGAGCGAGGCTACGGCAGCCGAGTTCATATCAAAGCCTGCCCCGCCATCAACCCTTCACCCTGAACCCAACAAGCCTAAGCTTTCAACCACAAGCACAAGCCTAAGCCCACAACCTTGAAACTCCACCCCTCAACAGCACGACATTCCCTATCCACAGCCCCCAGAATGCTCAACACACGTCTGTTTGTTGGATGTGTTTTTCGAACCTGCGCTCTGAAGGACTACCAGCAGACCCTGGAAACGGAGCAGTCCGAGGTACACCGCTTCTGCTCCGTTTCAGGGCTTCGGGTTTCGGGCTCTCGTCTTTCGTAATCCACGGGCTTCGGATTCATTGCTCTTGGGCGGCTTCGGGGGCAGGTTTCTGTTTCAGATGCTCATGTGCTCGTCCTTTTTGCTAAGGCTCTCGATCCGATATGGGATAAAGGCTTACGGCGGAAACTCCTGGAGAATCGCCGAAAGTATCTTACGGGATCCGGCGATGAGAGCTCGGAGTTTTTGGCCAGGCTAAGGAGAAGGAGCACTGCTGCTGTGCCGAGGGCATCTGCCCAGAAAAATACCGGACCAATGCTGACGAGGCAGGTTCGGGGCTAGGGTTTAGGATTTAGGGCTCAGGGTTTAAGGGTTTAGGGTTTAGGGTTTAAGGGTAGGGTCCAGTGGTTTGGGGCTTAGGGTTTGGGGTTCTCGAAAAGCATCTGGCAGGGGAGAAGCTATCCATTTGGCACACCTTCGTCTCTACACTGCGTTTTCTGCGGTATCAATGGTGTGGTTTCTACTTTGTTTGGTGCCCGGTTCCGAAACGCAACCAGCATTCCGGACAGAGGGGTGGCGAAGCAAAGCTAAAACCGCTCATGAGCTACATGGGGGTTTCCGAAAATAGGGGACCCCAATATCGTACCCTAAATGGTAGCATCCTTATTATAAGGACGCCAAAATAAGGCACCCCTTATTCCGGAAACTCCCACATAGCACCGCCGTTTCCTTTATCATGTTCTGGAGCCCTAAGCCCCTGGCACAGGGTCAGAAAGCAATGTAGCTGAAGCCCTTTCCAGTCCCTCTAATCATTCTACTGCATGCTACTACCTAAACTCTAAACCCTAAACCCTAGGCCCTTAAACCCTAAACCCCAAACCCTAAACCCTAAACCCTACAATATATACCCCTATATACGCCGAAACCCTCTGTTCAGTACTAAAGCTCTATCTTCAGCCTTCATCTGGGGCCTTGAGGCGAAGGTCGAGGATTCAATGCTCTGGCTTCGGGCTCTGGGGGTTAGGGTTTGGGATTTAGGGCTTGGGGTTTAGGGTTTCGGATTTGGGGTTTGGGGTTTGTGGTTTAGGGTTTGGGGTTTAGGAGGGTTTAGGGTTTGCTATTAATTAGGGTGGGTTTAGGAGAGCAGCCGGTTTCGCCAAGTCGCACAAGAGATCTAACTTACCAACACGGTCAGCAGCATGAAGAACTACAGATGATGGTTAAGGTAAGAGGCTGGTAGGATTCGGAACAAGCTCCTTCCCTAAACTCCACACATACCGCACCCCATCGCCCTAAAACCCTGAACGGAAGCACCTGGAATCCTACAAATAAGGAAAGGACTTTATTAGTAGTAGTGTTCCTCAGAAAAGGATCGAACACACGTTCGAAATCAAGACTAGTCCAATGTCCAGGCCCTTCATTGTAAACCTTCCCCGGAACTCTCAACCCTTCTTCAGATTATGTCTTGCCTCCGGCTTCTGCCGCCGAGAGTTCCGGTTTGCTTCCTGCCATGGGAGTTTCACCAAATTTAGAGCCCTAAACGGTAGGATCCTTTTACAAGGACTCCTATACTATAGAAGAGACCACGAAATCTTAGAAGCCCCCATACCACACCACATCGTCTTTGTGATGGTCATCCCGTTGCACCCGGAACCCACAACCCTGACCTGGGGCCCCAAGTAACCGGCCCAAACCCTGAACCAAATTTCTGGTTCAAAGACGACCTTATACCTTTGCAACATGATTCTGTAGTAGAGCAGGGTTGAAAGGGTTTGGGAGTTAAAAAGCACCTCAACCTCCGAGTAGTACAAACCAGGGCGCCGTGCAATATTCATTCGTGGCAGGTACTGCCCGCTAGCACCGGAATGCCCGGCCACGAGTCTATAAAGCTTTAGTCTATCCTTAGTGTTTTCAGTGGTATCTGAGTCCTTATATACCCCTTATATAGCCAGGTAGTCTTCATATTAACCCCAATAACCTACAAGGGTCCTTATTAGGGGTCCCTCCTAAAGCCCTTAGACGGTAGTTCAGGAGCTTCTTAAAGATTTCATACACAGCGTTCCGGCATCGAGGTCGGCAAGGATTATGCTCAAGGCCTTGCCTTTCTAAACCCTAAGAAAACGAGCGATACCGAGCCATAGCCCTTGCGTTGGTGCAGGCGAACACCGCGGTCTACAACCCCAATGTCGACCTTTGCTGCAAGCGGCAACCTTGGCACTTTTCGGTTTCATCATTTATCGTGCTCTCTGACGAAATGTCGTCCATTGTGTTTTCGTGTGTGTGTATATATATATGCATATATATATATACATGTATGTATGTATGTATGTATGTATGTATGTATGTATGTATGTATGTATGTATGTAATATATCATTACCCCAGGGGGCTATTTCAACCTCGTTCTTCTCTTGGGTCCCACGAACGTAGAACTTAAGGGCTTAGAGCGACCAGGGCAAGGCTTTAGGGCTTCGGGCAAAAGGTTATGGTTCCGGGTTGAGGACTAGACAAGGTTGGGGTTTAGGCTAGCGACCTTTAAGCCCTGTCATGCACCAGGAAGGTAGTTTGGCCGTGATGTCGGTTCCAAGGTTTGCGCAAAGCTGAGGGCTTGCGGTGTCGGCTCGGGTTGGGTGTAGGGGTTTAGCTTTGGTTTTCTTCGAGGCCATGCAGAAGCCAACCGAGGTGGCGGGTTGAAGGCCTGGCAGTATCGGCAATGCTGCGCTTGGAAGCAACATGCTAATTACAAAATAAAATTATACGGTGCCACAGGGTCGGCCGACTTCGCCTTGCACATGCGAGATGTCCGCCGAAGAAGTAGGCGGGTGGTTAGACGCCTGCATGCAGCATCCGTGGTCTCGCGCACACGAGGCGTATGGAGGACGGAACACCATAGCTGCTTCCCAGGATCCAGGGACAAGTCTCCAAGCGTTTAAAATGCATTACCAAAATAGTATGAAGTATATATAGATATAAAGATTGGCAAGACAATAGAAAGCTACGTAGACAGATAGATAGACAGACAGATAGACGGGTAAATAGACGATCTAGACAGACAGACAGACAATGGGTAGAAAGACAGCCAGAAGGATGAATAGGTAGGTAATTATGTAGGTAGGTAGGTTGGTAGGTAGGTAGGTAGGTAGGCAGGAAAGTAGGTAGGTAGTTAGGTAGGTAGGTCGGTCGGTCGGTCGGTAGGTAGGTAGGTAGGTAGGTAAGTAGGTAGGTAGGTAAGTAGGTAGGTAGGTAGGTAGGTAGGTAGGTAGATCGATAGACAGTCTGACGTAGCGAGATGCGCAACCATATATGCCTAAAGCATTAGACCTTGACCTGTGTTTCTTAGAGTTCCGGCAACTTGCACCCTTTGCAGAACTCCCCTATAGTCGCCCCAAAAATCCCTCTTTCAACCCAGAACTCTTGTCGCTCTCGAGGTTCAAAGATCGCAGCTGCGGACACATACTCTCAGCTTTCTCCAGCCCCTCGGCACGTCAGCGTCCTTCGTGATAACAGGTCTAGTATTCCTATACTAACTACTCCAGCTGCTCTCAGCCGCTCACTCAGCATGTTTCTCGGGCTGGCAGAGTCTTGAAGAGACACGTGCAGGTTGCACTTGTAGTTCAGGACACTCTGAAGCTGCTGCGATGTCTTTTACGTGAGTGCTGGCTTGCAAGCAGGCTAGGGACAGTCCTTCTGACGACATCCTGGCCTCAAACGCCCGCCGACATTCAGACTCCGCGCCCTGCGCCACCCCGTGGAAATTGCCAAGTAAACCCCAAAACAAAAGAGTCACAAAGGAAGTGCACAACCACATAGCAAGGCCACAGCGGGGAGAGAGAGTGAGAGAATGCTTGTTGCAAAGGCAGGAAGGTTGAAACTGGTTGCAACCCTATGCCCTGGACCAAAAACCTTGCACCCTCTGCTCTCTCAGGTTTCTGTACCCTGAAACCTCGCCCCCAAATCGAACGAAGAAGGCTCCAGGCATATGATTGTTTGCCCATAGAGATCCCACTGCTCCGAGGCTTTCAGACTCCAATGGAGAAAGGCCTGACACTTAGACTTAATAGAGAAGCATAATTCATTACCAATATGATTCCCTATGGTTTCCTTATTATAATATTATACTATAAAGGGGCCCAAAACCTTATTCAGATTATTGAGGCCCCTACATTAGGCTTCTTTCTTGGAGGGTCTAGTCGGGACTCTTGGGATCCACGTACTACCTTGAGAGGAGCCTGTGGCCCTTAGATTTTTGAGGGGGTTTAGGGTTTAGGGTTTAGGGCTTAGGGCTTAGATTTTTGTCATGCCTGACTGATAACTCAGAACATTGAGCGACGAGGCTGTGAGGGTTTGCAGGAAGTAGGTTTGGCAGATCAAAGTTCCGGTGTGGATTATCGAGACTTCAGTCAAGATCCGAGGGTTGGTTTCAGTTGCTTGCGCTTGAAGATGGGGTATACAGCAGGGTTTAGGGTGTTGGAGCCTAGCACTATGCGCCAGGATGCCACATGCCTGCAATTTCATGCGCTTCGTTTATCGAAGCTATGATTTCGGTATAACTTCTTCCCCAACCCCCGCCCGCCTCAACCGAAACATCCCGAAATGAGGCTCAGAATACGACAGGCGGTTTTTCCACTTCGGGGCATGGACTCCTGAAAACCCTAGACGAAGCTTTGGGTCCGCAAGGATCTAGGAGCACGCAACTCATGCGTAAGATAGAAGCTTAAATAATTTCCAATACTTCGAATTTTTTTGGGGGGGGTCCTTCCTATGGCTATAGTATGATTTTGCCCCAAAACCCTACTTAAAGTATTAAGGTCCCTATATTAGATGCGACTTTTCAGTTCTGCTGTCATATCCCTAGCCAGTAGTAAAAGAGTAATCTAACCCTAAGGGTCCAAGTACCCAAATAGTAGGGTTGCAAGGTCCGAAAACCATTCAGAGTATGGATTTTGGGATCTAAAACCTTACTATTTGGGTACTCGGACCCTCTGGGTAACTTTCTAGGCCCCAGATTCTTCCATCGAACCATGGAGCCCGAAGTTTTCCGTTAGGGTTTAGGGTTTTGGGTTTAGGGTTCAGGGTTTAGGGTTTAGGGTTTAAGGTTTTGAAGCATTTGCCAGGACATAACATGCTGTCAACATCCGACTCCCAACACGTCTGGAGCCACCAGGTTCCCTAAAGCGTAAAGAGTAGGTCATCTAAGTCCTCCGGTTTTATAGGGGATCTGCAAGAGAACAAGGCAGCTGTTGACACCTCCTCACGAACAAGTAGTACTCACCTTATGGCACTGCCTGATTGATTGTAGCAAACATATCCCTCAACTCCGTTCTTGCCACTACGGCCCCAGCCCTACAACTCCCGGTGCAACCCTATCAAATCCTCATCCACTGCTGCACCAGCAGGTGACTCTGTGTAAAGATACAATAGGGTATTCTACATCCGAAACCCCAAAAAACTTAATCCCCAAGCCCCACGCACCACAAGCCTGCATCCCGGAACCTGTTCTGTTCACGAAAGTTCCTTGTTCAATCCATGGAGGTGTGTTCCAGAAACATATCCTCAACGCCTAAGGCCTTGCCTAAACTCTACAGTCAGCACACTTTGTCAACAGCAGCCAATCCCTGAGCTTATTATCCTAAGTGTACATGTACCCATCTCATGTACACGCTGGCCCTGGGGAGCCTGTATAATGGTTGCTCTAAGCCTCCTGCTCTTGACGGAACAAGATGCCAGGGAGGGTGCAAGAGCACGCAAGGGCCATATGAATATGAATAGGGTATATGTGCATACACGCATACATATCTATGCGTATACATATACACATATGTGTATGCTTGTTTATGCAATCTTGTATATGTGTATGTATATGTTTATGTTTATGTATGGGTGTATGTGTATGTATGTAATGTATGTAATGTA
>CAJNDV010010913.1:55263-67654 GCA_905221635.1 Symbiodinium sp. CCMP2456
TATGCTATGCTATGCTATGTTATGTTATGTTATGTTATGTTATGTTATGTTATGTTATGTTATGTTATGTTATGTTATGTTATGTTCTGCTATAACAAAGATACGTCTCAACCCCAAAACCTTCATTCAACCAACCCCTTATGCCCCCAGCCCCACCATCCCTTGTCCTAGAGCCACGGACGATGAGGATGACGACCTGAAGCTCCTCCACCGAAAGGCGAAGACTCTCGGCAAAGCTGGGCTTATCTGACCTCGGATTTCCTCGATCTTAAAACGGTTTAGGGTTTAGGGTGTAGGGTTAAGACTTAGGAACCAGGGTTTTGGGGGCTTGTGTCCTAGAGTCGAGGACCAAGTTTCAAAGGCTCTTAGAGTTTGGTTTCTGCGTAGACTTTCGGGAGTTTCTTCAAACATCCCAAATACGAACAGCAGCTAACGATAGTCATCATCGTAAACATACTCTTTCTTGCATCTCGTGAAGCAAATCCGCCTCTGGAATGTCGAACGTCTACATCTACACATGGTCACGAAAATCTGTAGTTATCGGCCATGCACCTGGAGTTTTCTGCCAAGGAAGCACGGCCCGCTGATTGCAACATGGACGACCGGGGAAGCCAAGTATATGAGCTTGGCTATGAACTTGGCTTCTCGTCTGCTCGGCGGCGCGACCCGCCATACGCATCATACTGAACATTGAGCCCTCGAGCCCCAACGCTGAGCCTAGATAATCCCAAGACCGAGGCACCCAAGCTTACAGAAATGAGACCCCATCCTCGATGATGCCAGAAAATGAGCTTCTGGTCTGAAATCCAGCCAATCAAGACCACTGCACAGGCTTATCATTCAATGCTGTTTATTGGAACTGAGACCCCCACGACATTGACACTGGCACAGATTCTCCAGGGAATGGCCTTTGTAAAGGTTTGTAAGAAGTGGGACCCTCCACCTTTGGAAACCCCCGGATCCCGGAGTTCATGTCAATCCTGTCTTCCTACACTCCTCACAGAGAACCTTAAGAGTTACCATCCTCGAAGCCTGAATCTTGTGCCCTACAAGCCGCAGAACCTGAACCGCAAACACCCTTAGCTCGAAACCCTAAACCCCGAGAAACCCTAAAACCCTAAACTCTAAACCCTAAGACCCTAAAGCCCTAGCCCTAAATCCTAAGACCCTAAAACCCTGAAGCCCTAAAACCTGAAGCCCCCAAAATCCTGGAACTTTTTAGGACCCGAGCTCCAACACTCACAGGCTCTCTCCATCAGAAAGAACGCTCCGGGCTTGGAAAGGATTCTCGGAGCTTTTTTTGGGTCTCAGACTTTTGGGGGCTTCGAGTTTTTACCTTTGGTTCATGCTTTAGGCTGAAGGCTGGGTCGAGTTTAGGGTTTGGAGTTTCAGGAACTAAACCCTAAACCCTAAACCCTAAACCCTAAACCGCGTCGGAGGTGATTTATTTGTTCGGAAACCCTAAACCCAAAACCCTAAACCCTAAACCCTAAACCCTAAACCCTAAACCCTAAACCCTAAACCCTAGGGCATTCTTTCGGCTCTGGCTCCATGAGGAATTTCCTCTGCGTGGCACTGGACCGCGCCGCCCGGCGAGCCATGCGCCAGCGCACCTTCGAATTATTTTAGCCGGCCGCCCCAAATTTCTACATCTATCTCCGGTCTACCGCCAGACCATACATAAAGCCCTAAACCCTAAATCGTATCTGTTTATATAGATATACCACTTGTAGATGTACTTCAGGCACGATTTGAGTTGCTATACTGTCCTATAGATTCTAAGAAGCCTTGTGCCCGATTCGAAGATTCGCTTCCGAACTGTTGCAGGAGTTGAACAGCGACTACACACGTTTTGCGAGGTTCCTAGTCATGACTGGAGGTCTATCCGCATGTGTATATATATATATATATGTCCATAGAAATACACATAAACTTATATGCAAACGTGCACCAACACCTGAAGTTGTAAGTTCGTGAAACTTTTGATCCAAAGCCTCAACCCTAAAACCTAAACCCTAAACCCCTAAACCCCTAAACCCTTAAACCCTAAAGCCTAAACCCTAAACACCCAAAGTTGCTTGGGTTGAGGTAAGTTTCACACGCTGTCACATCCAGTGCCCCCTGGCCCGGCTCTGACGCCTGGCATTCATAAAGCACTGTCTGGCAGAACAAGTGCAACAATTCCTGGCTGACTTCGACTACATACCTTGATTTAATAACATGAGGTCAGATCCCATCATTGCTAGAACACAGAATGACTCTTCACAAGAAGACGTCCGATTATTGCTATCACGGCATGCGGCAATGAAAAGAGGTGTAAACGAAAACATTCTAAAGCCTTAAACGCCTCTCGGTTTTCAGGATTTGGTGTTTAGGGCTCGGGTTTGCGGGGTGACCCTAAGCCCTAATCCGCTAAGATACCTGGCCCCACAGCTGAATCCAGGCATCGGTAGCCGTAAAGGCTATCTTCCTGGAACCGAGCTTGAACCCGGAGCAATCTTCGTGCTCTGTAGGTCTTCAAACAGCCAGCTCAAGCACCTGACGACGCGAAGAATCTGCTTGCTTCTCCATGTCTCAAACACCAGCCGGTACCAGAACTGGCATGTGTACTGACAGAAGAGTGGACTCCTTTGCTCGTATGGCGAGTTGGTTAAACTCGGATGCCTCCTGCACCAAAATTGCGCAGCCGACAATGGACCATGCCTAGGATGTCGTGGGGCACAACAGAGATAGGCATACGAGCATTGTTTCTATGTGTAGGGTTCGGGGTCAGACCAAGCCACCGACAGACGAGGCTCTCTGCGGTGTAGCGGCAGTGTTTAAGGCTAAGGCTTAGGGTTTAGGCAAAGCTTCAGGGACCGTGCGGAGCGTTTCTTTTTGGGGGGGCCTGGGGCTATGTGCTAGGGCATTGGGTCCCAAGATCTGTCATCATAACCCACCATACCAGCATTCTGCCCACCCCCAGCATGAGTCCTGACCCTGACTACCACTGGGCTTTGGAGTACCATACTTGAATACTTTTTTTTTGGGACCTGTTCCTTAAGGGAACCATTGTAAAATATAAACCTATACTTTTTTCTCCTTGGTTACTTCAAAGCCCAGACCGGTAATGAAGTACAACTCCTTTCGTGCACAAATGCAGCAACATGTCATTGCATCGAATCCCGTAAACCCTAGAACCCTAAACGAGCTACGGTATGACACGGCCTTGGCTGTCTTGTATGAGGATGCGTTTAAAGAAAAAGAAAAATTACGGCCTTGGCTGTCTTGTATGCTCTTAGAGAAGAATCTTAAAGCTGCTACTACTGCTGTAAATGACAATGTGAGAATAGCCATTAGCGACTGGTGCTACCAACATGAGCAATACCGACAGTAATCATGATGATAATGCTACTTTGGGCTCTTTGTGTCCCAAGTGGCTTTGGGCTTATCGGGAGTGGGGCCGTAGTAGTACGGCTTTTGTGGTTTAGGCTTTTGGTTTGGGCTTGTGTTTTCCGTGCTGTTTGTTGCGGATTTTCCGTTTGGGTGTCGGTGTCGGGGTTTTGAAGCTACAGGGTTCAGAGAGCGCTGCCAGGAAAGATGCCATCTGGAAGATGCGGTGGCTGGTGCTTCACACCTTTGCTCACCTTGGCATTGATGGCCTCGTGTTGGACTCTGCCACTCAGACGCTTTAGATCCGAATGTTAAAGAACTCTAAAGCACGTATAAACTTCAACCCAATAGCCCTTCGGATTTCGGGATGTTCATGGTTCGTGGGGGGCTGGTTCGCAGGTTGGAAGTTGAAATGAAGCTGCTACACCCGAAGGCCCCCAATCCTAAAGCAGATAACTCCGCAACCCTAATCAATCCCCAAACCCCAGACCCTCACTCCGTGACCCCGCAGGACATCGTCGTCCTCCAGGATCCCTTTCCAGCCCTTTGGGGCGATGCAGACTTCGAGGTACCAGAACGTTTTGGGCGTAGAGTTCCGGGATCCAAAAGATGTGCAAGGTCTGGGGCTTGGGTCGAGGGTGTAGGTACTTGAGTGTTTAGAGCTTTCGGGGTTGAGTGGTTTCTTTTTTTCGGTTCTTAGGTATCTTCTTCGTCCTCTTACAAAGCGATGAAAGGAATTGCTGTGGCAAGGAGTGCATAGAAGCTTTGTAAGTGACAGGCTACTTAGGCCTCCACTGCTTGCTTCAAGCCCCCGGGCCCTAAGCCGCGCTGCCCCAAACCTGAAGCCACAACTTCAGGCTCCACAGAACCCGACGCTGCTCCCCACTTCCTGAACCGTAGGTGGCTACAAGCAGGGCATGAGAGTTTGTTTCGGATCTATGTTTTGTTCCACTAGACCAACTTCCGAGCAACCTGACAGGCAACCCCCAGCTCCACCACGATCCCCAACATATTCTATGGGCAGGTGATGACTGATCACTTTTGGCCCGAGCAGCACCTGTGGCAGCTCCTTGTTTCACTGTAGCTTGAAAGCTGCAGGACTTGGCTGTAGGGGCTGTTACAGGTTATACGTGTTTGAGTTCAGCAGACTATGCTTGTTCAGTACAGGAGAGACTTTGGTGAGTTGTGACGTCGTTGTGGCTCGTACGGTTCAGACTAAGGATGTAGACCATGATGCTAATGACGATGACACTGGCCATGATGATGTATGGCAGCATGCTGCGTCTGCGGAGAATGATGCTGCTGATGCTGCTGCTGACGATGATGCGCATGATGATGAGGACGGTCACGTTGTTGTTGATGATGATTGATGAGGTTGATGATGGTGATGATGATGATGGTGGTGATGATGATGATGATGATGATGATGATGATGATGAGGTTGACGATGATGATGAGGATGATGATGAGGATGATGATGATGATGATAATGATGATGATGATGATGATGAGGATGAGGATGAGAATAATGATGATGATGAGGAGGAGGAGGTGGAGGAGGAGTAGGAGGAGAAGGCTTATGATGACAGCACTGCTAGCCTGGTTATTGTGATGAGGCTGTTGACTGGGACGAGGTGATGACGGCGAGGACAATGATGATAATCATGATTCAATGATGGTGATACTGATGAGGATTGTCGTGGGGTGATGTTTGTGGTTGTGGTGGGTGACGGTGCTGATGGCGATGGCGCATGTGACAAGGTAATGATGGTCTTAGTTAAGATGTTGATGACGGTCGCCGTCATGAGGCTGATCGTGACATGATGGTTTAGTTATCATGATGCTGCCGATGATGATTGCTGTGTTGGTGTCTCCAATTACTACTTGGTTGGTCACGATGACAGGGAGTGTCACCATTGAGCTTCAAAGCTGTTGGACATAGCTCGGGCCGCGTGAAAGGGACAGCCCCGGAAGCCTGATTCCCAATTTCCTGTAAAGCCTAAGGCCTAAGCCCTCTACCCAGCTACAGCGAGGAAACGAAGAGCGACCCAAACCGTAAACACCAAAATTCGTATGCCCAAACCTCAAGATCAAGGTACTGGACGAGACCCGAGGAGCACATCAACACGGGCTGCATATTTGTGGAAGCCTCAAGGGGGGTGAGGTCTTAGGTTGGTGGATCTTTCAGGGGAATATACTGTGGTGGAGGTTAAGCAATTTGAAGTATTTGGGGCAATTAAGGGAGGAATGGGACATTTTTGAAGGTCTTGAGATTTTTTGTGCTTTTTTAATTTGGCAAGTAGCTTGGGTATCGCCGGATTAAGTCTACGGTTAAGGGCCTGTAGAGACCTTCAGATGGAGATCCACGGCCTCTTGTCCAACCGGCTAAACAGTACCCTTAAAGGCGTCCCCGGTGAGACATGGGACATAGCCGGGAAACTCTCTTTGCGCGGAGCCCTCGAAGCACAGCCTTGTGCCGATGCTGCTGGATCAGGATGTCTGAAGACTCTGGGGGGGGGGGGGGGCGCAATGTTGGAGGCTGGAGGATGTCGGGAACCGCAAAACAGAGGCGTAAACCCTTGCAAGCTCGAGCAGCCCTGAGGAGGATTAATCCTTGTGCAACCGGTAAGCCGCAGCACTTCAACCTGCCAAGGTGAAGGCATCCGTCCGCACAAAGGCGTTCCTGCAACTGGGCATTCATTTTGGTCGCCTCCAAGAAACCCTTGGGGCTCGGGTTTTGCATCCGGCTTTCCAGTTCCCCCACTGCGCCAAACGGTCGGTTGAGATCAAGCCGTGGGATATGAACGAGATTGGTGTGCTTTTCCGTGTGTAGTTCTGCCGTCCTCAGTCCTTGGTGAACCCAAGCATGCAAGCCAAGAGACTATCCTGAATTCAGAAGAACCACGCGTAGGCCTGTAGGGCTGCATGTGCATATCCCCACGGCAAGTTGTTCTACCCTCGACACACAGTTCCAAACCGAAGGGCCCGAGCCCTAAACCAGAAGTCTTGAGTTAGGGTTAAGTTATGTAGGGTTTAGGCCGTACTTCAGCCAGGTACGAGTTCTTGGAACATCACAACGAGAGTGAGGTGGGAGGGCTTCAGCGACACTGGATGGACCAGCAGGTGGATCGGGCCAGGAGCTTGTTGAGTGTATACGGGGCTCCCCTCAGTGGTTGAGTTCATGCTTGGGATACTATTATGGCGATAAGGTTCTAAAACACCCTACCCCACATGTTTCTTTCAATTACGGCTTTCGTCTTCAGTGGTTTTCACGTCAGGGTCTTTTCCTGGAGCCTAAAATTTCTGTCTAGGATCCCATTATAATAGCACGGGAACAACAAGCAACACACGACGGGCTTCAACGCTTCGAAGAACTCAACACCTTGCAGAAACAGTACCGTAGAGCTACCTTTACGAGCCTTGTCCTGTGGGGCCGGGTCTAGTAGACCGGGCTTCAGGTGTTTTGGCTTTGGGTTTTAGAGGCATGGAGGTGCGGAGAATTTACGGCTTGGGGTCTTTCTCAACCCGACCCAGAGTTGACGCCAATGCCCCAAAGCCAAAGCATTCATAAACCCTTCCTTCACCCTCAAAACCTACCTGGTCAAGGACACACTAGGAACCTGATAGTTGTAGGTCTTTGAGGGCTTAGGCATGCCCGCAGGTGTTCAATAAGTTCGTGGAGCATCGTCTCTTCCACTCCAATGCCGATCTTGTCCACGGCCTCTATGGCAATCAGGTGGGGTTTGTGCCCTAATGATATGATGAGAGGGTTTATACCCTAGCCTATCAAGCAGGGGAGCGCCTGCACACAGGTGTTCCGAAACATCCGCGCCCAGCAGACCGCACAGCCCATCCGCCTGCGCGTCCTCGACCCGAAGGTCATCGCCCACGGGATGAGCCCTGGCAAGTGCGATGCTTAGGTTACAGGGCATGAGCAAAGGCCTGGCAATTCAAGGGCACTTGACATAGTCCGATGCTCCATTCTCCGGCTCAAGATCTGCCATTTTCTGTTGCTTTACAGCTTGGTATTCTCATCTGAGCACGCTCTTTCGCGGGTTTGCCGAATGGGTTGTGTAGGATTGTGACTGCGGTTCTGGGGTTTGGATTTCGGTGTGCGACTTGGGCTGAAAGCTTCCAGTCTGTGCCCAGCATGAGAAAAATGTGGCTTTAAGACCCCAGCCCCTATAAGCCCTAAACGGCCCTAAACCAAACGCAGTAGTTGCTCGACATGCAAGCCCAACCCTCGAGTCCCAATCCCTGCCTAGCACCGACACCTCAAGTCTCTGACCAACCCTAGAAGCCAAGTTACCCATATAATGGGCTACGTACTGTACATACAGACATACATACATCCATCCATCCATGCATGCATGTGTATGTATATATATATATATATATATTCGAAAAAACACATGAATAATGTATACATAAACATGTTCTAATATATATATATATATATATATGTGTGTGTGTGTGTGTGTACATATGCAGTAGCCGTATGGGGATGTGGGGCAATCGAAAGCCAGGCAGGGTTTGAGACTTGATGATTCCAGACCCGGCTCCGGAGAAATGCTAGGTGTCAGACAACGGGAGCCAGGTGGAATAATGGCCAATGAAATCGGTGGGGAGGGTTTAGGGTGTAGGGGTTGAAGCAGCGAGGGATATATCTTGAGATCACAGTATTTACGGCTCGAGCCGGGTTGCGAATTGCATGGGCCTGAAGTTCTCAGACTAGGGGTTGCGCAACTTTCAACCCCTCTCACACATAGGATCAGATGCGAATGCATGACGCATGAAGATGCCGTGTTTTCTGCAGGCCATGGAAAGCTCGACTCTCTGCTAGGAGACGGGTTTGCAAGCATACTTAAGGTCGCGGCAAAGGGCATTCACGGATTCAGAAACACTGACACGCAAACCCTAAACTGAGCCCTACATACTATCGCTTTTCTCGTCTCTAATCCCCAGGCACCCAAACCCACAGACCCAAAAACTCACTCCCAGGAATTTCTTCTGGCTTCGAGCACACGAGGGCCCTGGCCAGAAGCCTCCTGTCCTGGCCCACGCCAACGGCGTAGATGGCAAGGCTGGTGGGATGGTGCTTGGGAGATTCTCATGCCCTGCCATTGCCTATATGTGCTAGTGGATTCAGTATCTGTGCAGCAGTAGCAGTGGTTGTGCTGGTAGTAGCATCGCTTGTTGTCGTTCTCGTCGTCATCGGCGCCATCGTCCTAGACATACTTAGAGACAGTATGAGCATGAGGACATGATTCGACACCGGTGATGATCATCAATGCATGATATTCAGCATGCCCATTGAGCATGAGATCATATGGTTCGATGCAGACGAAGCTAATTCCATTGCATGGCGAGTCGACGTGAAGGCGGATAGGATGTAATAGCCACGGTTCATATGTATGATGATCCAGACGATGGTGATGAGGACCCCGCCGCTTTAAGAACAGATATCCGCGAAATGACCTTTAACGCACACTGTTTATTTGGTTGTATGGTGACTTGGTACCGTCACATGTGCCGCGAGAGTCGTAAAGTCAGAATCCTTGCAGCTATGGCAGAACTTTCAGGGCGTCCCTGTCAGGAGTACTTTCTTCGCGATCGCGGGCAATGGTACATCGACGACTTTGCCGATCGCTTTGGGGATCAAAGCTTCTTAAGCTATGAGCATCCACCCGGCATGTCGCTGGCGCAGGACGGGTCTTCAGGTACTGATGCTACTTGGAGGATCATGGGACTTAATTAGTAAGTAAGGTTATAAGTCCCCTAATTGGGGTTATAAGTATATGTACCTTAGTTATAACCCTACTTACTAAGTCCCATGATCCTTTAAGTAGGCGGCTGCCAAAGCACCACTTAAACCCCTGGCTTACCCTCAGCCTCAACATTCCGGTTATCGGGTCGAACTGGAGCCCTGCCAGCTATTTTCAGCTGATGCTCATGAAGCAGGCTCTGCAGTTTGCTGAATCCAATGATTGGCTTGAACTGCTTCCCTGCCCGGGGATGCGAGAGTGATCTTAACATAATTTGAAACTGGTGCTCACGATACTCGCGGTGCGATTCTCTGCAGAACTGATACCCTGCTGCAGACCTGATTTCTGACTTGCATGGTACTAGAGTCTTACAGGGCATAAAGGGCATGAGGGTGTGGGGACTTAACAGGAGTGTTTAGGAGAGACAACCACTTCAATACATCCCCCAAAACTCTGCGGGCACTTCTCCTGATACGATGCTTCATGCTTCTGGACGGTGAGTACATCTTTGCCTGCAGGCTCAGACCCAGAGTCTTCCAGGCACAGACCCAGAGTCCTCCAGCAGCTTCAACTTCGGAGTTTCCGGAAATAAGGGATACCTTATTTTGGGGTCCTTATAGTAAGGATCCTACTATTTAAAGTACTATATTAGGGTCCCCTATTTTCGGAAACCCCCACTTCAGTCTAAGCCACAAGCGCCAAACCCACTCTCATGACTCTCATCCTACCCTGACACCACGTGCACCTACCACCCTCCACACCCCAAGCCCCTGTGCAGTTCTGTACCAAAGAAGACAATTCACTTGCCGCCCCTCGGTCTCTCACACACACACACACATATCTATAATATATAATACAATATAGCTTTATATTTTATTCTATTATTTAATATTTACAAACATATGCACACGTACAGACACACACGCACACAGAGAGCAATCTCATACATCCTAAAAACTCTATGCAAATTGCTCATTATTCAGTCCCATAGAACGACCCTAAACCCTAAACCCTAAACCCTAAACCGAAGCCGGAGGACTTCCAACACCTGGTCGAGGCCCTGGTCGTCGCTGCGGCGCTGCGGAGGCGGCTAGTGCTTCCAAACACGATGACCCCGGGCCAAAGAGTTGAAGTAGTATAGGGGCCTTGATAATTAGAACAGGGTTTTGGGGTTCCTTCTTATAATTATGGAAGAGCTATAAGAAGGGCCTTAACAATTAGAATAGGGCTTTGGGGTTCCTTCTTGAAATTATAGTATAATCATAAGAAGGAACCCTATTCTAATATTATTGAGGCCCCTATATTACTGGCTTCTGCCGCACTTGTGGTACAGCCGATCAGTATGTGTGCATGTATGCCTTTATATACCTGACACCCAGTCTAGGTCCAAGTTTCATGAGAGTTGAGCATGAAGGATTTAGCATTCAGGGGTTTCTTTCAGATCCTCTTCGTGTCCGTGTCTCATGGGAATGGACCACGCCCGGGCCCGCATTATTCACGAAATGACCTAGGCTCTAAGTACTGGGATCCTCATTGGAAGGGCCCCCCACCCCCCGAAAGAAGGCAAGGCAACCCGGCAACACTTACTTTACAAAAACCCTAAACTCTAAGGACCTTACTTTACGAAACTCCTGAACCCTAAACCCTATGAACTCTAAACCCTACCTTATGCAAAGAGCTCATCTCTCTTTGCTCTAGCACAAAGGAACTGCGAGCACTGCCCTGCCCTGGAGCCTTGGCTAGGGACGACTTCAAGGGAGTTGGGGTGCAAGCTTCAGGATTGATGAGCCTGAAAAGCCTCAATTTGGGGTTTATCCTCATGACTCTCTTGCTTATGTCTATTTCGGGGTTTTGCAGGGGGTTGCGGCTTGCATGGTCGCGCGTTCTTTCGTTTCTCTGCGGCCGGACCCGTCCTAAACCCTCGATCCGACAGTCGAAGCCCAAGCTTTGAGTCCAGGAGCCCTACAAAGCCACCACGGTGTTGAGGGATGGCAACTGTACCTTCGACTACTTCGCCTGGTCACAGAGCCTTGCTCGTGGATTCAGAGCTGATAAGGCCTATATGGAGTTGAGGCTTTAGGAGTTCAGGGCGGTGGGGCTTGGGCCCCGGGTGTAGAAGTTCAAAGTCTATTCTTGATTGTCTAGAGTATCAGTCTTTGGAGATCTGGGCTTGGGAATAAGATGTGTGAGTGAGCGCGCGCGTGTGTGTGTGTCTGTTTGTCTGTTTGTGTGTGTGTGTGTGTGAGTGTCTTTGTGGGTGGGTGCCCGTGCGTGTCTGTTTGTCTCTGTCTGTGAGGGTGGGTGTGCGCATGCCTGAGTCGTATTGATCATGATCTTGTGCTTCGGGTCTACATTAAGGTCCCTTTTCAGTTCCTGACATCCTAACAAGCAAACCAGACCATTGCAGGGAAGGACCCGTGCGCAACAGGTATGGTGTTGTAACAGGAAGACAGCGCCAATACGTCATCTTTGCTGGGCGCTGCAGGTTTCTCATGCGTTCAACTTCAATGCAGTTTGAGCTAGTTTGAGCACAGTCATGCGGCCAGTTGTTGAGCCTGTTTCACCTTTTTTTGCAGATGGAGGTGAAGGGCGCCAGCAAGTCAAAAACATCAATGCTACGGAAGTCTTCAACAACATTGGCGTTGATTTGGAGAGATAGTGAGGAGGAGGCTGGGTTCATCGACATTTTGCAAATCCGAATGCTTGGTTGTAGATATAATTGGTCATGCAGGCACCTGTCGTGTCGCTTTCGATGGCATTGCTTCTCTCAGCTTGCCTTCCTCTCCCTCGACCCAATGGCTTTTCTATAAGTACTGCATTTGTCAGGCTTGTTGCGGGGCATCCAGAGCTCAGTGAATTTAAAGTGTTTGACGACATGCCCGACAAGGCTGCCACAATATCGCGACCTTAATTGCAAGACTTGGGGTTTGGTGTTTGTTATACTATAATGAAGCAAAATTAAGGAACCCGACGGCACAGCGTTAGTAATTATCAACCCGCCTGTTATGACCTAAGCCCTTGGCCTTTAAACCCTGCTAAACGAGATCCTGAAAACTAGAACCCCGAATGCCGTGAACTCAAACCAAACTTAGGCTCCTAAACGCCGAAGCCCCGAACCCCAAAGGCCCCTCATCTGCAACACAACACTAATACTACAAAATCAACTGCATGAAAACAGTAAATGAACATATATGCTACAAAACCAAAGACACCAACACAACAAGTGAACATATGCAACCCTAAACCCTAAACCC
>CAJNDV010010913.1:67754-80137 GCA_905221635.1 Symbiodinium sp. CCMP2456
CACAACCCTAAACCCTAAACCCAAGATTACAAGGAAAATCCCAAAGCGGCTCAGGAGTTTTTTAGGACATCACGGTGACCTCGTGGCAGAAAGTGGGCTCCGGCGTGAGGCCTCGTGAAGCGCCGTTTTGAGACTTTTAGGGCTTGGGTTTAGGTGTTATACGATGTTGGCCTTATACTGCTTATAACGTTTAGGGCTAGCAGCTAGCACTTCCGCTCAGAATTTAAGGGTTGAGGGTTAAAGATCTGGGGTTCGGGGCGAGCTCGCAGTTTAGTCAAGATTAGTCTATACTAGTTGCTTGAATAAGGTTTCTTACAAGAGTTCTGTAAAGTTGTGCGGCTTGAGAGCTTTGGGGTCGCAGGGATTTTTGGGTTTCAGGGTTTAGGCCGCCGCCTTACGTTTCATTCGCTGTTCTTTGGGTTGAGATACTTTTGTCGCCATACTGGGGTCCAACCGAAACAAAGGTCGTCTAATGAAGAAGCAGCGGTTGTTTGCTCAGGCGGAGTTTCGAAAGTTGGGCCTTCCATGGCTTGGGATTTTAAGACTGTACGGTGCCCACATGAAACATCACTGGGTTTGGGGTTTTCAAAGGCTCGACTCTTCGATCTTTTGTCGAAGCGTCCAGGTCTGCGAGCGGAGCTTTCAGCTGCCGCATAGTGAGGGCAAGTCCGAGGCTGATTCAGGCCCACCACTTAAAGGATCATGGGACTTAGTAAGTAGGGTTATAACTAAGGTAACTATACTTATAACCCCAACTAGGGGACTTATAACCTTACTTACTAAGTCCCATGATCCTCCAAGCATCAGATCAGGAAAGCATCTTGCTGTGCCCCCTGCAAACCCAGCATAAGACTCACGAACAACACAGGGACATCTGCTCTTGCAGAGCCAAGCCTGCAGCTCTACGCTTGCAAATTCTGACAGCCTCCCTGCACCTGGCACCTTGAGGCCTCGTTCCGGAGCCTGCCAGAAACTCGATACACGAGGTCCCAGTTCCTTTGGTGTGCAATTAGATAGCCCGTGTGTGTTGTAAATGTCAGTGTCAGTCTTATGTGGTTGATTTGTGTCTGGCATGTTTATCTCAAGAGGACCACCGACCAGGCATCAATACCCGAAAGCGACAGAAGAACAACGATGATGATGATGATGATGGTAGGGCTCAGCAACATCATAAGCGTTATCATCCGAAACCTGTGCATAGTCTGCTTTATCAGAAAGCCGAAGATCTCCCCCCGACTCGTGTGGCTGTTTTCGGGAGCTCCGGATTTAGAGTCCGCGTCGGGGTTTCGAGGCTGCGGCTGAATCCCGACAAGGTCGCAGACCTCCTGAGGCCTACACACACTGAATATCTAGAATGTTGATTTTAATGGTACTAGTAGGATTCAATAGGGAATCCTAGGGAATAGTATTCTCATGAAGTAATAAGGCCCCCGATATTGCACCCCAACAAATCCCTTAAAGAAAACCGTCTAGACCCCCTTTAGACGGAACCCTTTAACAGAAGTCTTAAAGGAACCCTTTAAAAGAAGTCTTAAAGGAACCCTAGGCCCCAAGCGCCCAAGGTTTGCTAAGGCTCTTGGAGGCGGGGAAGGTCGCTTCCTGAAGATCGAGTCGTCCCGGCGACTTCACCTCCTGGACATCCGCGCCCTTGGCTGACAATATAAGAATACTAGAATACTATCCCTAGACTATAACTTATACTAGAATAACAAGCAACCCAGTATAACGTTACAGGGGGGGCGAAGCTTTGGGGGGGAAGGGGGCAACCACCCGAAGCAGAGCCAACCCCGAACCACACCGCAGACAGGCAGGGGGGAAGCAACCTACAACCACCCACACCACACCACAGAGAGGGGAACCATTGGGGGGGGAGGGGGGGAGCCCGGCCGAACCGGGACCTTATAAAAGTATATATATATATATGTATATTCATTTACACATTTCTGTGTATATATATATATATATATATGCGTACACATGTGTGTATATATATATATATGCATGTATATATGTATGCATAAAGCCACGTGCCGACCCCGACTCGACAACGTATCCTTTCCCGTTGCCGTGTTTTCGTGTATTGTCCGGAGACCCGAAACCGGACAGAGCTTGCCGGAGCAGTGTTGCGCCAGGTGCCGCCTACAAGGAAGTGAAGCTTGCATCTGCACTTGAATCATTTTATAGGGAAGTTCACTTGATTAGACATAGGTCCCTTCGGCGGAAGTTTGATTAAGTATATTGTATCATCAATTACTGCTAGCAGCATGGTCATACTGCACTGCCAAGCTCTGGACGAGAAGCTAAACCCTGGGTTTTTGGAGACTCAGACGTCAGGAACACCGCCGGTTTCGGCCCGCAAGAGGTCTTCGAGTGCCGACACCACGACTGGCCAGTGGGCTGGATGGCGTGTAGAGACCTTTGGGTGCTCTTGAGCATCGAAGAAGTTTCTCTTTGTTTCGATATGCAGGGGTTGGGCTTGCGGGATTAGCAGCACGGGCCCTGAAACCCCAGACACGAGAACTTAGACTCCATACGATAAACTACAATCCTCAACCCTATGCCCGAAGCTGCAAACCTAATGTAGGGGCCTTAATAATTAGAATGGAATTTTGGGTATATTATACTATAATTATAATCAGGAGCCCCCACAAGCCTGCTCTACTTATTACGGCCGCTACATTCAACCCTGTGGATTTGGGGTTCTCGAGTAGGTCTTCAAAGGCAATGCCCAGAACAGCCAAGGATCAGCGCTTCGTGAGATACCACGGATGCTTGGCCCAGCATTGGCGCAGTTTTTGTTTGCGCAGATTGGTTTGGAACAAGTGCAACAAGTTGTAGCCCGACTGCGACTCTTTTGCCACAAGAACCTCTCCGAGCAAGAGTCACACTCGTTCCTAGATCCTTCCGTTGGGCATACATATTCCCACACCCAGATAGTTTGAACCCTCTGGGAGCTAAAGCTTGAAACCCCTAGACCTTGTAACCGCTAGATAAGCCCCGGCCTGTAAATCCTTCTGAAGCCGACACCGTGAAGAGCACCGAGGACAGTTTTCAAAGTGCAAAGCGCATGAAGCACAACCCGGCTGTGGATACCGCGGAATAACGTGCGCCTTCGTCCACACAGAATTTGAGTTTCCCTACCTCGTGTTCAGGTTTCAGGATGCAGCTAAGCTCTATAGGGTTAATAGCTCTCCCGTATCATTTAAAAGCTGCCTTACATCTTGTCAGATTTTGTGTCTCTCAAGTCTGTGTTCTAGGCTTTATGGGCCTAATCCCCCGAAGCTAAATTCCATATCCACGCACCCCAGATTATCCTGGATTCCTAAACCGCTGAAACGCCAGGTTGCGATGCTTTCTGGGGCTGGGGGGAGAAACTGGAGTACTTCACAGGGAAACCCTGGGACCTACCATGTAACTGCGGTCTATCTGTCTGCGAGGACACGGGCTCAGCTCCCAAGGGTTTGGGGAATTTGTCAGTGATAGGATTTCGGGGAGTTTAAGGTTTCGGAGATTATGGGTTATGTTGATATAGACTTTAGGGGGCTTCCGCTCGAGATTTTAGACCCGCCTGGACTTCCGGAGCTTTACATCGAAGTCCTACAACTTTGAGCCCAAGGAAACCATGAAACCTTAACCCTAAACCCTATAAACCCTAAATCCTAAACCCTATAGACCCTATAAGCCCTCTAAACCCTAAACCCCAAACCCTGAACCCTATAAACCCTAAACCCAGAACCCTAACAGGAGAAGCCGCAGGATCAGGGCCAGGATGTTTCTCGGGTCTGCTGCGCGCACCGCGCGGGCGGCACTTCGCGCTGCGACCGGCGAGTTCGACCCGAGTCGGTGCCCGAAGTCAACACCCCAGAATCTTGGTCCTTTGCTATGACATACGATGATATACACTAAGATACGATAGTATGCTAAACTCTGCGACAGTATTGTGTATAGAGTATACTATAATCTACTGTATGATAGCCTTCCTATATCATATACATCTGCTATGGTATACATACCGGCAGGGTCTGGACGGTCTAGCAGGGTAGGTATCCGCACGGTTTAGAGGGCTTCCAAAACCAGCCATGGGTATGGAGTGGAGTAGACTGTTTGGTCGTCGTCGACGTCGTCGTCGCATGAATACTCGTAGTAGAATTAGTAGTAGTAGTAGTAGTTGTTGTTGTTGTTGTTGTTGTTGTAGTTGTTTGTAGCAGCAGCAGGAGGAGCAGCAGTACAGTCGTCGTCGTCGTCAGAGTAGTCGAAGTATCCATTCCCCAGGAAGACAGCGAGTCGTTGACATCCACGGCTCTTGCGGACCTGGGGAGCTCCTTCCGGAATGTCACTGCTTTCTGGCAGACATGCAGGCTCAACAGGTCGGGGGACACAGTTGCTTTCATGAGAGCTTCGGGCTCTAAAGCTGGAGAGCTGTGCAGATGCATGCTATGAAGCTGAGAATGGACAATGTTCAGAAAGTAGGGAATCCCAAAATTTACCCAGAAGATTGAACACCCAAATCGAGGGCCCATCCGACTGGCCGTTGCCAGGCAGCTTCGCTTTTCAGACCGAACCGTGGATGAGCTGATCTTTGCATGCCACCGGCTGGCGACCCGGTATCTACTCCTCAAGCAAAACTTCGATGCGCTGGGGCAGTGGTGCCGCTTCGCCCACCATGAGCTGCGCCGCGGGGCAAACGGGCAGAATCCTGGCTTGTTCCCACCCACCTGGCCCGGCGCAGCTGCATTGCCCGTCAGGGATGCTGAGACAGGAGCTTTGGAGGAGATCAGACAAGATCACTTATGGAAAAGGCCGCATGATGTGGCTCAACTACAATTCTTGGGGGAAAGCGTTCGTCATCTCCGACAAAAGGCGCAAGAGATGCAGATGCTTGGTCTGGATTCTCCTAGAGGCAGTCCGTACCCCGGGAACCGGGCCTCATTCGTTCCAGATTTGCGACTGGCTGACGTTTTTCGTGCTGGGGCACTGGAATCAGCTGCTAGGAGAAGCAGCCTTCAACATCTTTTCCAGTTGAACCGCCCGCCGTTTACGAAGAAAGCTGTTGTTGATTTGTTTTTGCTTGTGCATTTCACCAAAAGAGACCAGGTCCCAGATTTGGCGCATGAAGACTTCGTGGTCGTGGATCGTGTGCTACGGCCGCAGGTCGCAGAGGAGCTGCAGACGTGGCTGGCGCAAGCCACCATCTGGCACTCGCCAAAGGATGGCATCTCGGACAGCGACCAGTCTGGCTTCAATATGGGAGTTTCAGAAAATAAGGGTACCTTATTTTGGGGTCCTTATAATAAGGATCCTATTATTTAAGGTATTATATTAGGGCCCCCTGTTTTTGGAGACCCCCATGTTATAGTCAGAATGCCACTTACACAGGAACTGTACGAAGAAGAGCTGTGGCAGCCCCGCAATCATCCAGCATATCAGAGTGCAGCACAGCCCACCCCGCCCTCGGCCCAACACAAAATTCTGCACAACGTCTGCACACCACCACCCCCCCTCACTTCCCTCGCAGGGTTGCGGGTTCGGGGCTGCTAGAATGCTTTAACCCAAATATGTATCCCTAATTCCGGGATTGCAGCTGCGAAAGCGGAACTTCCTCTAAATCCTGCACAGCCACAACCGAGAACCTCGTCACTCTACTCCAGGCCCTCCTCAACCCAATCACCTGCATCCCATGTGGGTGCGAAAGCAGAACTTGCAACCGGAAAACCCCAAGCCCAAAACCCAAAAAGAAAACACAGGCGGGATTCTCCAAGCCTCCCTTTTGGATGGATTGAACGGCGAAGGCCTCATCGAATTGATCAAGGCATCCGGCTCCTGAAACTCTTTGGCGATTGGGGTTTAGGTGCCTAAACCCCAAACCCTAAACCCTATACTAAACCGCCCTGGCGTCTGCCGTGTAAGGCCTTTTTGAGTTTGGAACCTTGTAACTCAACTCCAGAGCCTCCAAACCGAACTCTTCCCTGTGCAGCAGGCATTCGCAGCCTCCAAGCCAATGCAGAACCTTGGCTGGAGTATTAGGATTCTGGGCTTTGGAGTACCATGTTTGAATACTTTTTTTTGGGGAACCTGTTCCCTTTGGTTACTTCAAAGCCCAGGATTTTGTGGCATGGCGTTGATGTCGAAACAGAAACACAGGAACCTACAACATGGGCTTGGCACCAAGGGTCATTCAAGACGAAGAGAAGAACAGACAGTGCCCTCCCGACGGAATCCGGCATACCTGTACCTTTAACACCTTTTGAGTTGAGTAGTTATCTTGAACGGCTTCTTGAGATTTGTAGGGGCATTCTAAAAACAGAATCTTTTCTCCCAATTACGGGCATTAAAGGCAGATTCAAGCTCCCAAGGAGCGTGCTGCAGAAGCACCATGGTGCTGCTTGGTCGCAATTCCTGAGGTGAAGCAACCCAAAAGATCACCATGAAGCCCAAGCTAAGGACATGTACACTCTGGATGTTCTTTGTCGGGAGTAATGCAGATTCTTCTCCAGGGACGAACATTTAACATGAAACATGTCTTAGCACTCCTGGCTTCAATCCGCATCGCGAAGTTGACTACCAGAGGTTTGACGAGATAGCCTTTGCGCCAACTTAAGACGAGATATTTGGAAGCATCTCAGGCCAAGCTAGTCCTGGACGACATGTGGGCCTGGAAGTATGACTTGGCGTGGATAAACCCGTCATTGCCCATTCAAGCTGATGGCTGGTCCGGCAGTGGGCCGGATGTGTTGGCAGTGGTGTCCTTCAAGGACTGAGCCATGAAAAACTTAACATCCCTGACAGAAAGGCCCTTTAGTCTATGAGCGCTGCTCTTTCGTGCTGATTACTGCTGCTTCAAGTCGGCTGAGAGCTTGTTTTTATGGTCTTACAGTTTCAGAATTTTTGCGACCTAGATATGTACCAGAAATACCTGGGTTTTCAGATTGAAACCTCTATAGCAGGGATCCCTCAGTAGCACACGAAGACAGTATCTTACTGTTGGTGACCATGGTGGTGATGATGCCGCTCGTGGTAGCCCAAGCCATGATTATCAGGATGGTGATGGCGATGCTGTTGACGGTGCTGAAGAAGACGAGGATGGCTCAGCTCATCGTCACCACCGCCATCAGTACGGTTTAGGGTTTAGGGTTTAGGGTATCCCATTCGGCGGAGTGCTAATCTAACTAGTTTCGGCTGGTAGCCGCTGCCTTGACTGCGGAGGCAACACATAACATGCGCTTGCGGTGAAGCTGCTGATTTAACCTAAACCCTAAACCCTAAACCTTTGCATCCCTTTCAGGAGACAGGCGCCGCAGATGGCTGGAGATTCGCGAGGGGCAGTGAGAAGCGCTTCATCCCGCGCAGGCACCTAGCTCGATATCAGCTGGGCAGGCGATGCCTAGAAGATTTGGGGTTTAGGCTTGTAGGGTTTAGGGTTTAGGGGTCTAGGGTTTGGGGTTTAGGGGTTTGGGTTTAGGGTAAGGTTTGGGGTGTAGGGTTTGGGGTTTAGGGGTTTGGGTTTAGGGTAAGGTTTGGGTTGTAGGGTTTGGGGTTTGGGTTCTGATGGCTTCAGGGTTGACTGGGTTTCAGGTCAAGGGGGACAGGGTTCCCCGCCCTGGCCGAGCAACTCCCGCAACCCCCATCTCCACGAGGCTGAAGATACTCGTAAGTAGATAATTTAGGGGCCTCAATAATTGCCTATACTATTTTGGGTGGGTTCCTTACTAAAAACATAGTATATCACACCACGAAACCCTATTCTAATTTTTACGGCCCCTACATTACTCTTAGGTCCGCAGCTTTGTCCGCATGGCCGAAAGTTGAAGCGTCAAAATGTCGAGGACAAATCCTGGATGGGGCCTTTAAAAGGGTTTAGGGTTTAGTGTTTTGGTGCCTGGGTGGTGATGTATACAGTAAAATGACGCAGGATTTGGTCTACATGTGTCTACGGCAGTGCAATGATTCGGTAGAACAAACTGTAATTTTTGCTTGGAGACTGTAGAAGCCAAAAAAGTATGTGAGCAAGTCCACTCGAATCCATGCATGATAATTGCCTGCCGTCTCAACAGCCATCAGACGTGCACCGCAAACACTTCAAACCCAATGCCAAATCCCAACTACTGATCCCAAGATGCAGACAAGGCAGAACCAGCTGGTCTTGTGGACAGCATGGAAGGGGGGCTGGTCTCTCTCCATGGACACCCGACTGAGTTGGTCTAGGGCTTGCTTTTAATCCCGCCCCTATAAACCCATGAAGCATTCGATCCCCAAAACCCCAAAACCCTAAAGCCCTAAAACCCTAAAACCCTAAAACCCGAAGGCCAGCATCACAACAGAATCAAGATCCCGACCCTGGGCCTTCCCATGATCAGAGCCTTCGTAGAGGCGTTAGCCCAAGTTATGTGGGTGGTTGTCAAAATTAGGGTCCCTTTTTGGGTCCTTATTATAGTACGGCACCTATTATTTAGGGTACCCCAAAAGGGACCATAATTTTGACAACTACCCATGTGAATCCAGGCTCGAGACATGGATGTCCGATACGAGGATCGACCTGTCGACTTATTCTTGAGCTTTCGCAAGAGCCTTGGCCACAAGGTCTATCCTGGCTTAACAGCGCGCCTCGGCCCAAAACCCTAAACCCTAAACCCTATAGACCCTAAACCCTAGGCGCCTCGGCAATAAGTGGAAGTTTGCTGTGGGAACGGATAGCACACCTGGTTTTGGCCCAAAAAGCTGAAGCCTGAAACCCACTCCAGGCACACATCGACCAGGTGGCCGGCTGAGACCAAGGCTGGATGACCTCAGAGCCCCTTTTCTTCCAGAGATTCCATAAGCACAGGTTTAGGGTTTAGGGCTTAGGGTTTGGGGTGTAGGGTTTAGGGTTTAGGGCTTTGGGTTTAGGGTTTAGGGCTTAGGGTTTAGGGGCTTGGACCAGTACCATTGACAAGAGCTTTGCTTCAGCCTGAAGCTCTTGGCATCAATGCTTTAGGGTTTAGGGTTTAGGGTTTAGGGTCCCTAAACCCTAAACCCTAAGCCCAAGGTCTACCACAGCCGCCTCATGACCAGCACTTCGCCAGCTCCTGCGGAGAGCAAGGCGGAAGAGCCGGAAAGAAGGAGGCTTCAAGCTTGCAGTGATAGTTTAGGGTTTAGGGTTTAGGGTTTAGGGTTTAGGGTTTAGGGTTTAGGGATGATGATGGCCCCAGTGGGTCGAGGAAGGGGTTCTGCCCCGCATTTGTAGCTTGACCGAATCTTACCATCGACGTATACACAGCGTACAAGAAGGTCATCGGGTATTGAACCATAATTTGGTAACGTGGCCCCTACTGCACCTGTGGAATCTGAACACCTGGCCAGGATGGAGCGGTTTCTTTTCGCACGAGCATAGGAAGTGTATCTTGACCTGCAAACCCAAGCCCAAAACTGTCTCCAGCCTCCTCCCTAAACCTAAACCCCTACAACCCAAACAGTGTTTTTCCGAACCCTAGGAGCTCTGGAGTATGCAAACTTGCCTACGATGCAAAAAAGGTTGCCATGAGTGGGCCGCTGGTCATCCTGCTGCTTGAGCGCAAAGGGGCAGCTGACGGCAAGGCGAAATCGGGTTTAGGGTTTAGGGTAGAGCATCTGTTCCAGCTCATCACCCGTCGGCAACTGGGTTGTCGGTCTTGTCAAGGATGGTTTCATCCAGTGTGTATGTATATGATATATGTTATATACTACCTGTATTGTATTATACACACATGTGCATATACATATGTATATGTATACACATAGCATCTGTGTTGTATTACACAACATATGTATGTACATTCTATGTGTGTGTGTATATATATATATATAGTATCATGTGTGATGTGAGGCATCGCAGATGACACATTCGCTCGCCAGTTGCCTCGACATTGATCCAGCGTCAATGCCGTACTAGTCTGCGCATCAGCACATCTACTAGTAGCAGCCTCTAGCAGTAGCACTGCCTGTTTTTATCTTAAGCAGTTCGTGTTGGCGCTGGTACATCCACCATACTTTCTGATCTCAACCATATTTCTGTGGTATTCTGGGAGGTGATATGTCAACGAAATACATCCTGTGCTGACAGTCTTACGATGACACCCTGCCTCTTTCAATTTCTGAAAACCCTTGATTCCACAAGCCCAAACCCTCCTGAGCCATGAAGCCTCTACAAGTCTGGAGAAGAGCTTCCTAGGCAAAAGTAACAGTTAGAGGAGCCCTTAAAGGAGCCCTCAACCCCTGAAACCCTAAACCCCTTAAAGGATCCCTAAACCCTAAACCCTAAACCCCTTAAAGGAGCCCTGACCTTCCATACCGTGGAGGAGCCCTCCACGGCCTTGGAGAGGTTTCTTTCTGGTCCGTTCCGGCTAGCTGGAGGTCGTTTCCACTGGCTTTCAACTACCGTCGCCTGTCTGATTTGTTGTTTTGTTGTTCCATCTGTCTGGGTTTAGGGTGCTTAGAGACTGTTTTGGGGTTTAGGTTGTCGCAAGGGTGGAGAGTATGCTATACCCAGGCAGCATCCGGTCGACATCGAGTACACCGGGCCATCCGCTACAATCTGACAAACGACTAATTCATGCGATGACACCAAATGTCAAGGAAAGCGGATGCTGGAAAAGTGGGGTTTGGAGGATTTTGCCCGAGGCCCTAGGGGCCCTAGCAGTTTTGCCAGTTCGGTAGTTGCATTGCCGAAAATTTACTGCACGGAGAGCAGAGGCCCTAAGCCCTAAACCCTAAACCCTCGGAACAGATGTGGTTGTCCGAAGCCTCAGCCAAAGTGGCATTCGACCTAACTTAACAAGGCAGGTGGAAAAGAGGTGACAAAAAAAGAAAAAAGAAAACCCTAAACCCTCCCCGTAGGCATCCCGAGGCCCAGGACCTGCATCGGCAGAAAGAGCCTTTCCGCAGCCGACTGAGGCTTCAAACATTCCCATCGAGTATGGACGAATTCTGCACGGAATCCCGTAAGGCCCTTTGCAAGTCAATGAAAAGCTCCACAGAAGCCGATGCATACTGAGCCGAAGCTTTTTAACATCGCGAGCTTACACCCCCGATCCTGAATCTTCTGCAAT
Source organism: Symbiodinium sp. CCMP2456 (assembly GCA_905221635.1). NCBI lineage: Eukaryota > Dinophyceae > Suessiales > Symbiodiniaceae > Symbiodinium > Symbiodinium sp. CCMP2456. Next base: position 78,815 of record CAJNDV010010913.1, read on the forward strand.
TTAGGCTCACACCCAAATCCGTCTACCCAAGAAACTCTAAAGAATGTGAACCTCAAAGCGTCAATCATGCGCGGGGACTAGTGTAACTTACAACAAGGTCTTGAAATTTGAGTTCAGGCTTTCAGTTTTGCGGCGGTTCAAAGTTGGCTCTTGGATTGAACTTCAAGGCTCAGTACTGCTTTTCAAGTGTGATGGAACTTGCCTATTCATGTTCATACTTTTGGGTAGGTATGCAGCTTCGCATGTACCTGTCTGCGATTGAGTGTCTGGGGGTGTCAGCCCTGGCGCGTAGTGTTTTGAGACTCCTATTCCGAGCCATGCGGCCGCTTTTGAAGATGGCGCGGCGGCTGCACAGCAGTGACGTCAGACCGGGCCTCGTGTTGGTGAAGGGTGGGCGGATCCTCGACGAGGCGCGGCACCACTAAGCCCTAAACCCTCAACCATAAAGTTGCATTTGCAGAGCTGTGGGACTTTGAACTGTAGGGATCGAAGATCTTGCAGGTTTCGGTCAAGAGAGTTTAGTACCATCGACAGTTGAGAATCAATAGCCCTCGTCAAGACAAGTTAAACTTGAGTCCTTAACGGTTGTTGGGTTCAATGAGTCTAACCATATGGCCTACCGGGACCTATCCGTCAGTTGCTTCATGTGATGAGCCCTGTTTGTGACACGACATTGACGAAAGATGTTGTATCCCTATAGAACTGTTTCAAGTTTTCCTTCAGAAATATATAACACCTTCTTAAAAAATACATATGTGGACATACACAGACAGATAGACAGACAGACAGACAGACAGACAGACAGACAGAGAGAGAGAGGGAGAGAGGGAGATAGATAGAAAGATAGATAGATCTCTCCTCCTCTGTCTACACGCATCTATCGCAACTATCTATCTATCTATCTATATATTTAATATACACCTCTTAAGCCCCTTCAATCTGTAGAACCCTGCAAGGTCGGCAAAGAGCTGACCCAGAAGCTCCTGGCCTACCCTGCGGTGGAGATCATGGCCGCAGGGCGCCAGGGAACAGCCCTGGCCCTGCAGGCGGGAGCGGATTTCGAGAAACACAGATCGATAGTTTACCCTTTGTAGCATACACATGCATCTCTATGCCTGTGTTTTCCACATGGTGCGTCGGTGTAACATGCATATTGCCGTGTGTAGACACATGGTATACAAAGGTAGGTAAGGTATGTATGTATGCATGCATGCATGTATGTATGCATGTATGTATGTATGTATGTATGTATGTATGTAGGTATGTAGGTAGGTAGGTATGTAGGTATGTATGTATGTATGTATGTATGTATGTATGTATGTA
>CAJNDV010010924.1:0-27906 GCA_905221635.1 Symbiodinium sp. CCMP2456
CCACGACCTTTTGGCCATTTTACATACATGTTTCTTGAAAACAACAAAAGTACTGTATTTTACAGTACTTCGCACACAACCATATCACAACGACTTTGTTCCCAGCAGCGGGCGCCCTACGAGCCCGGTGCGTACTACTACTACTACTACTACTACTACTACTACTACTACTTATTTATACCACACATTATACATTCATGCATTCATTCAGTCATTCATTCACTCACTCACTGATTCACGCAGTCACTCACTCACTCATTCCTTCGTTCGTGCGTTCGTCCATTCATTCATTCATTCATTCATTCATTCATTCATTCATTCATTCATTCATTCAGGGTGTGTGTGCCAATTTACTTTGTTACTGATTTTTGACCTTATACTATCTAACTATGCTGGAGGTCATAAGAAATGCACACTGCCAAAAGCTACTGACGTGTGGAGCAAGCTACCTTTGCACTTATGTATATGTTGTTACATGTATGTGTGTATCGGGCGTCAGGGGATGTTTTAGCAGGTTTGTTCTAAGCTTTGGGTGGCTGTAAGGCTAGCCTTCCAAGGGGCCTCTCGTTCAGCAAAAAAGACACAAGTGACACCCGAAAAAAACAAATGACACCAAAAAAACAGACACAGGTGACCCCCCTTCTCCTTTTTTGAGTTCGGTTTTTCAGACAGAAATAAATGACTCTCACCAGGGCATTTATTGTACCAGTGTGGAAAGAGATACATCGGATTATGCAGCAGTTTACTGGTTGCATAGACCAATAAACAGGTCATGTGGTGATTCACACTGGTTGGTCACCAGCACAGAACAAAGTGTTGCTCGATTCAACAACGGTAGGTAGCGTAGAGATGCCTGTGGTAAGTGATATGGAACTGTGTAGCTGGGCAGAGATACGACCAATTGTAGCTGGCGCGTGTATTTGATGATAGTCTGGCTACTAGTCAGACGTTGCGTCCCTGCGGTCACGAGCAGGACCGTTGTGCGAAAGCCTAGAAGAGCTCAAAACTGAATCCTGTTGCCCGAGTGAACAGGGCCCACCACTAAACCACTAAAGGGTGAGTTTTGCTGTTATGATTACCATGGGGAAGGACTAGTTTAGTGGCTAAATATTAATTGGTTTAAAGATGCTTAATAAGTTTATAAAGGGCTGAAGGTCCTTTGAAGCTTTGGCCTCGGGGCGGAAGTGGGGGTTCGGCAGCTTGGACTGAAGGTACAGCTGGAACCTCACAGTGGGTGGGAGCAAGAGCAAGCGACAGAAAGGCAAGGCTGCAAGGCTAGGCGAGGCTAGGTTTGAACGAGGCTGGCACTTCGGGTCGTATTCGATCTCATCCGGGCCAAGCTTCAGGAACATGGGGCCGTGGCCTTGCTTCCCCCGCTGGATGACCTCAAAGGACTCTTTCAGTACATGACTACATGAACAATCGACGAAAGAGAGAGATGCAAAAGCCAACGAGGGCGCACTCAAAGCGCTCGCCCAAAGGCGAGGCACCCAAGAAACCCTTGCCTGTCTTCATGCGCTGCTCTTTCACTTTCACTTCCAAGTGTTCTACCCGTAATTGTAGAGATCCCACCAGTGTGAGCGCACCCAAACTGCCCAGGTGCGGTTTGCATTTTGAGGCGTGCGTACGAGTGCGCCGGAAACACCGCATGGCCGCTAGTCACGCTAGTCCTTCGCTTCAGGTAAATGGCTTAGAGTGTGCCTAGAAACACGTTGCACCACTTTTGCTTCTGCAACGCATGTAACTACACGGTTTGCGAGAGATGAGAGAAATGCAGGGGCAGGGTCAAGAATTGCTTAGCCGGCGGCTGCTCTGGATAAGAGAGGTTCCAGGACCTTTTCTGGGCAGCTGCGTCTGGAGCTTCGCAAAACACTCTGAGTCCATGACGGCATCAATCTCATCAGCCAGTGCCTGCCGCATGGTCTCGAGTCTCAGAGAGGAGAGCCGGGGAGCCTTTGCTGCCTTTGCTGCGCTCCGCTGCGCTCCTGCACTGACCTGCCTCGATGAGGAGCTGGCCACCGGTCTGCACGCAGCCGACAACCCTCTCCAGCCTGCTGACGGAGGCCGAAGCAGGCCGAAGCCTCCTCTTCTCTCGGTTTTTTTTAGCCCCCTTTTGAGGCGTGGACCACTTGAACATGGAGAGCTGGATCACCGAGAGCTCCTGCTTTCCAGTGTCTTTACCACTGTCTTCACTGACCCGCGCCGCACCCGCGCCCCGCGCCCCACACTTCCTCGCCCACACGCTGCTTGATCCATCGGGCTCCCTGCTGCTGAGGATCCACCAGCCTCAAGGGCGCAAGCGCGAGACGCCACGAACGAAGTCGCTGAAGCGGTAGCAGCGGTAACAGCGCCCATAGCAGGTCTAGGTCTCCGGCAGCGGCCAGCGCGAGCAACAGGTCACCACCTATGACCAAAACAGAAAGCACTGAGCAGTGCTCTCTGAGTCAAGGCGGGGCGGCGATCTCGAGGGAGGCACCGAGGCGTTCTCCACCGAGACCCGATCTGCTGGCAGCCCCTAGGAGCAGGGAGCGGAGGGGGCGGGAGCGGGCTGAGCACTTTCGATCGTCCGCGCGCCTCGTTCATCCAGCCGGCCACGTCGGCATCCGTGGCCAGCACAGCCAGCGGGTCGATGTTCTGGGTCATGGGGATCTCCCGTTCTCGGCGATACGAGAACGCTCTCTCTGGACATGGACTCATTCAGGTCATGGCGCAGATCTGCAGGCAAGGCTCGCTTCAGGTCCTGGCTCCAAGCCTGCTGCCACAAATCCTCGGAGTTTCAAGCGGCCTTTACAAGGCTGGCCCTGGGCGCTGTCGGGCCCTGTCGGGCCCTGTCGGGCCCTGACCTGCCGCAGCCTTGCAGAGAAGGGCGAGGCGTAGCCGACGAAGGCGCTGGCCAGCATGCAGTTGCCTCTTACGGAAACCAGCCCCTCCCGCTCGCCTGCCCCTATAGGCCACAGTGTTCTGCGATGCCGATGCCTATCAGCCGCAAGCCGAGATCTCGGAGATCGACCACAGTTGTGGCCCAACCTGTCCACAAGTGCAGAATTTGGGACTGTGCCCGGGCTCTCTTCTGGGCCCGCTGCGCTCGTTCTCGTCGGCCAAACCAGAGACCAGCCGCTCCGCTGTGCTCAGCCGCTGCACGCAGCTCTCGGCCTTCGGAGTGCCAAGGGCACCAGAGCCGCGGCCGCGGCGTGCTCTTGCGGCTCTTGCGCTGCGCCTGCCGTTCCATCCTCTCCCTCTCAGAGGTCGCGTCGCTGAGCTGCTTGTCGAGCTGGGCACAGCTGGCCTCGCAGGTCAGGCTCCGTCGCGATGAAACAGAGTTCAGCCAGCAAAGTCGGCGCCTCCACTGCCTCAACCCTCTTCTCGACCTGCAAACAGTTGCGGGGCCCGGGCCAGGGCGGCGGCGTTTGAGTCGCATGGCGCCTCCCGCAGCTGCAGCTTGGCAGCATCTGTGGTGGCCTGGGCCACTTTCACCTTCTCCATCAGAGGTGCAACCTGCAGCGATCCAGCTACGATCCACGGCAGTGCTGCCCTGTCTGCGTCTTCGCCCGCCGGCCCGAAATTAGGGCCTTCGTGTAGATCTTGTTGTAGGTCACGATGTTCACCACCTGCTGGGCGAGCGCTGCACGCACGCCGACATGTCGCACTGCTGAGGCGTCTGCCCAGTTGGTGAGGTAGGCAGCCTCGAAACGCCGGAGTCGGCTAGAGTTGCTAGAGCCGCTAGACTCAATCGGCAAACCCCGTCTTGATCTCCGCCGTCTGCTCTGGTCCGAGTCGCCGCAACGCTCTTATTTTTCATCGACTCGAAGTTGAAGTAGTCAGCTCCGATCAACGCGTCGGTGTTCGCAAGGACCTCCGAAGATTGAAGATTTGGAGTCCGTCGATTTCCAACAGTACACTGGCCTGCTCTGGGATGTTCTCGGCATTGAACACCTTCACATCATCAATGAACCTCGGCTGCCCCTGTTGCCCTTGCAGGTGTCTGGATTCAGCCCATTCCTAGCATGTTCATAAGTTGTAACCAAGGCTCTGCTGGGGAGACTGCATCATTTTTTGGCAGCCTTTCCAATCCAATTTTCGCTTTTCCTGAACTGCCGAGCCAAACAGCAATCAGCTCAAAGCCACCGGGTCCAGCCACGACATTGGTCAAACCGTATCCGTTGTCCCCGTCAACTCGACTTGCTCTCGGGTGTGTCGTTGCTCCGTGAGAAGACTGTATCGCTCTCTGTATCTCTCTCTCTCTCTCGCCCTCTCTCCTGGACAGGTTAAGACTAGGGATAACGAAACCTTTGTCTGCCCCTGTTCGGCTTCCCATTGCTGGGAGCGGCCTCTGTGCATTGCTCTCTTCCATTGTGGATCTGAACGACAGTTCGCTTGGAGAAACTGTATTCCGGTCAGGTACCAGTTCAGGCGAGCTCATGCACTGATGTCCAGTACGCTTGAAAATACTCGGCCGTAGGCTATACGGCTGATAACCTGCAGTTGTGGGAAACCATTCGTCAAGCGCGCTGATGTATATGACACCGTTACCTGTTGACCAGGTTGTGCCATGGCACTGCGGACTGCATTTGTTTTTCCTAGTCAGAGCACTAGCAGCAACGGTACATCCATGTACAAGGTACAGTGCACAAGGGGACAATAGATTACACGTGCATAATCTACACAGGTGTCAAGTCCCCAGCTCAAAAAAGTGGTTGGAAGCCGCCTTCTCTTAGATCCACATCAGTTGCAGTCCTTGCTTGCTTGCTTGCTCGCTGGGTGGTTTGGCTGTGAAACTGTGAGCCCCGTGTTGCAGTCCTCTTCTTCCACACAGCCAAAGATTGCAGTCCTCTCTCTCTCTCTCTGCCTTGCTCTTTTGCTGGCCGTGCGGGGATATGAAACCGGAAAGAGCTTGCGACTCGGGCCTGTCTCAGCAAGAAGCCACAAGCGGCCACCACGTCGACGCACTCCCGCGGAGGCTTGCCAAGAGCTTTCAGCTCTTGGATGGAGGTCTGCGCGGAAAAGAACCCACATGAGGTCATAAGTCATGACCTCCTTGCGCCAAGGCCTTGTCCAGGCAGTCCACGGCCGCCTTGGCCTGTGCGAGGAGAAGCAGAAAAAACGCGAGAGAAGAGAAGGGAAGAGAAGGGAAGCGGCCCCCACCTTCTCCATGGCCGGCAGAGCCTCCACAAGCTCTTGATCCGCCTGCACTTCAAAAAGCTCCGCGGAGGAATTGGCCATGGCCGATTGGTGGCTGGGCAGATTCTGCGGAGGGCCGCCTGGTCCTTCATGCGCATGGCCTCGGCAGCCAGAGCCTCGCACTTGCCGTGCTCCAATCCTGCAGAAAGGTTCTCAGGGGCGAAGCTTGGCTAAAATCCCCCGACCCTGGGCTTCTGAGGGCCGGGCGCGCTGCCTCCTTCTCCACCGCCGCCACTTGAGACGCTGCAGTCACCTGGAGACATGCAATCCCGACTCTCAGGGAGTTCCTCTGATCTCCGCCTGCTTGATCAGCTCTTCCGTGGCCACCTTCTTCTCGTCAACCTGCAGCGGGCCGACTGCGGGAGCTCAGCCTGCGGCCCTGCGGCCCTGCGGGCCTGTCGGAGTGTCATCTCCAAATCCTGCTTCAGATCTGCCACGCCATCTTGGACCTGCGCCGCCCCGCGTCCGTCGCCGCGTGGCGTCTACACTGTCTACTGAGTCTACTGACTGAGTCACGCCAAGGCGCGTCGCGCATGATGGCCAGGCCCCGCTCGAGTCTCGAGACGTTGAGCTCCACGCTGGCTTGCTTGGACGTCAACATCCGGACCTCCACCAAAACTGGGACTGAGTATCCTGTCGCTTCCGCGTTCCGCGCGCCGATTCTCGCCCTCTTCTTTCTCCGAGGTGCGTAGAAGCCGATGAACTCCAGGAAGGCTTTGGGGGTCGTCGAGTTGAAGCGCCGCTCCTCTTCCAGGTATCGCCGGTTGGCCTCTAGAGCGCAAGCATGCGCAAGCAATCATCTCGCTCGTGAATGCATCTTTTTATGTGCCGCTGCCGCCAAAAAAAGAGCCTGGTAGATGGAGATGTGAACTTCGGCGGCGTGGTGGGAGATGGCTTGCAGGGTCTCCTTGAAACAAAAAGCGGAAAAAGGAAGGATCCGGCAGGCTTTGAGCAGGCTGCGCCACTGCGCCTCGTTCTCGATGTTTCGGTCCCGGAGTTTCAGGAGGAAGCGGTCGGCCACGCCGATCAGCGCGTCGCGAGGCCAGGCGTGGAAGACGTCCAGCGCCATGCAGCTGATCAGCGCCTCAGACCGCGAGGCTGCCGATCTCCTCGCATCCTCCTCCCCAGAATCCGCTCCCTCCTCTCAAGCGAATTCGCCCCATGCAGACAACGACGCCTATACTAGCCACTATATTATAAGCTCTCTCTTCCCGGATCGGCTGTCGGCCCTGGCGAGGCGCCGGGAACTTGCGCCCGCGGATCCGGAAGGCGGAGCCCACGGGGGAGTGGCAGAGGACCAGATGCAGGTTCGAGCCTCAGCCGAATCCGCGAGCGCAAGGAGACTCTCTCTCTTCGCCTTCGCTCCGCTCCGCTCGCTTCTCCGCGGCCCGGGCGGACTTTGTCCAGGAAGTACTGGAAGAGGGACCTCGTCATTTGGCGACCAAGCACGCTCCACCCCGCTCCAGCCACGCTTTTTGCTTTCAGGGCACTCCCGGTCATCCAGATAGCCCGCAAACTTTGCAGCGTTCCGAATGCCCGAGAAGATGTTGTCGTATTCCTGGGCGCGTCTTCAAGACACACGCTCTTCTGCCTCAGGCGCCGTCGCGCGGTCGCGCGCTGTTGGTGGAACGGCTGGGCCTCGCGAGCAAAGAGATCGGGGATGTTGCCGCTCGAGAGCATGTCCTGACGTCAGGCTGGAGGTGCAGAAGCCTTGTCACCGCCACCCAGTGCAGTGTAAGTGAGCGGCATTGATGAACACCAGGAACCGCTCATCCGTAATCTGGCTGTCTGTCAACAGAAATGCCTCGCGAGTTTCACAGCCTCAGCAGTGTTTTGTGATGCTTCAGCACGGCCTGCGGAGTTGCTGGCTTCACCGCGGCCTTCTTGTAGAAGGCCTAGTTATATAGACTCAAGAAAGACGGAGGGAACTCACATGCATGTGCAGAGCTGCAAATGGGTGTGCCTGGAGGTCCGTCCTGAGCTCCGGCAAGCCATAGTGCTGGTTCACGAGGATGCTCAAGACTTCCTCGGAGGAGCCGTGGATGGAGCACCGTGGGGACCCACCCACACGGACCCCACGTGAGTACGGACTTCGCTCCTAAGCCGGGCCTGGCGGTTGATGAAGGAGGCCAGGCGCGCCAGGGACTGCTTGCCACTCCCTCCCACGCCAACCAACAAAGCACTGCCGCAGGGATTCGCCGTGATGCGGCAGATGCCTAGAGGCAGATGCCAAAAGGCAGCTGCTCTGTGCAGGGTGAGAACAGCTGCGCAACTCTGCTCCCTGCTCTGCTCGGTGCTCTCCCCCCACCCCCGGTGCACTGCTGCATCCTACGCTGTTGAGGTGTGCTGGGGTGCTGATCTCTTGCAGACGGGAGGACGGCAGACGTGGAGCACTGCATCGTCGAAGAGCACCAAATTCATTGTCGCATGCTCCGTGTTGTAGGCTGCCAGCTTGGCCTCTCAAGTTGAGAACCACTTGCTACCGAAGCGACATGAACATGACGGTCGCTCTCGGGCATGCAGACAGCGCACCAAGCTGTCGAAAGCTCGAGCCTTGAGGGCCTAAACAGACACTCCCTGCGCTGCAGTCTCCTATGTTTTGCGGCTTGGTCATGTCTTCTGCCTTTCGGGCTATGCTGAACACGACTCACCACGATCGTGACGAGGGTTCTCGATGAGCTGTTAGGGCGGTTTGCCGACAAAACAGCAGGCTGAAGATCCAGGCGACGATCGACGAGGGCGAACGCGCTCGGTACTGGAGGTCTGCCCTTGGCACCACTACGGCACTACGGTCACTGCACCTCTAACAAGAGCTCCCCCTGAGCGATTGAGATCAAGCACCCTCCGGCGACCTGGACCAAAGACCGAAATCTCAAACGATATGTTTCAACAATAATCAGCACACGATGCTCGCATTTTGGCCGCACATTGCTCCAGGGCTGCTGCCTTTCCCGGCCCCCGGACCCCGCCTCCACTGCCTGCCGGATCTGCTGGAGGTCCCGCGCCGGAAGGTACTGCTGCTCCCCGGAGGCCTCGAAGCGGAGAGCGAAGCGGAGAGCGAAGAGAGCGAAGAGAGCGAAGAGCCGAGCCCTGGCCCTGCCCTCTTTTAGGAGTTGAAAACGGCTCTCGGCTCGGCCCGGTTCGTTTCGGCCCTGTCGGCCTCGGAGACGAAGGAGGTGCACGCGAGCGGCTGCTGGAAGAGCTCCTCGCGGTTCGAGGCCGCTCCGACGCCCACGAAGCACTTCGACACCGCCTCAGTTTCACGGGGCACTTCGCCACAGCATGGTCACGCACGCGACTTGCAGAGCGCTAACGTAATTACGGCCTTCTCGATCATCACCTGCAGCTCCTGCGAGAGGGAGGCATCCCCGCTCTACTTTGAGAGTATATACCTGTGGTCCTTGGCATCCGACTCCAAGACGAGGCGATCGGAGAAGACGCGCTGGCACTCGTGCAGCCAGACCTCCAGGTGAGAAGAAGAGACCGAGGAAGGAGAGGGAAAGACGGGAAAGAGGAAGGAGAGATGAAGGAGAGAGGGAAGGAAAGAGGACAAACAAGACGAGGGCACTGCTGCTCTCTGCTCGCTGGGGCCCCATGCCCTCAGGAAGCGTGTGGGGCCGCCCGGGTCCCGGAAGACCGAGCTGTTCGTGCTCAGCAAGCCCTGGAAGAGGTTGGAGATGTCCTCCGGGCGCGACGTGATGCGATGCGCGGCCGCAGGAGGGCCGGGCCGGGCCGGGCCGGGCCGGGCAGGTCGCACAAATTCGGCACAGCCGGTCGCAGCCTTCAGGTTGAACTGGTAGTGAAACTTCTCTGCGGAAGGCAGGAAGGAAGCGGAGTTCTGGATGGATGCCAAAACCTGCACCCACACAGCTCGCACACAGCTCTTAAGCAGAGCTCTTAAGCAGAGCCCTTAAGCACAGCTCCACAGCTCCGTGCGCACGCGCCTCGGCAGTGGCGTTCACGATGGGCTCCGTGGTGCGCTGCGTCTGCTGCCCGAAGGCCTCGAGGTGTCGGCCCAAGACCTTTGTGTAGATCCCCGAGATCACCTGGATGCCGGGGGCATAGGTGGTGGCCACGGTGAAGCGCCGCTGCAGTCGTCCGTTGATCATGAAGCTCCCTGCCTGCGACGTCGCGGCGCTGCGACTGCGTAAATGCACACGTGCCTCTGGGTCCTCACCCTGGGTCTAATTAAGAAAAAGGGCCTTGGGGTTCATGCAAGCGGTGAAGAGCAGGTCCACGATGGTCTTCTTCTCGTCCAGCCGCTCCCGGTCGTAGACTTGCCCGTAGGAGAGCACCTCCCAAGAAATTCATCACAGCGCGCGACCTGTCGTGCAGTGCGGGGGCCGGGGCGGGGCCCGCCGGGGCGGGGCCCGCCAGGACGGGCCTGGGTCAGCAACATGATGGCGCTCTGCGTGTCGTAGCTGTCAACCTCGGGGTTTCCGCGAAAGCGAGGCGAGAGGCTCGTATTTCAGAAGCGCTTCTTTTTGTGAAGTGGCGTAGGGCATGTTCAGGTCATCCACGAAAAGGATGCAACGGCGGTGACCCGGTGGACCGAAGGTGTGGCCGGAGCGCCTCAGCGGAAAGGCCAGCGTCCCAAAGCAACGGCGCGCCGCGGCGACCGCCGTGGCGTCGCTGGGCTTCCAAGCTTCTCCAGACAGCCTACGATGATGCCCTGCAGTGCCGCAGAGGTGGTGTAGCCTGCATGCAGCATCTTGCACTCTCACTTGCGCTCCCTTTAAGGCCAGGAAGCTGTTGAGGTTGATGGAGGCCGAGTTCATCTCGCTGTTCACTTTGACCTTAGGCCCCGCAAGAAGGAGATCAAGCGAATATTTTGAAAGTCCAGCCTCTGCGAGGTAGTCCTGCGAGAGAGAGAGAGAGAGAGAGAGAGAGAGAGCAAAAAGACCATATCTGCCGTCTGCACAGGGCAAGAAACGCACAAGACAATATTATGCAGAACGCAAAGCGATGCTGCGCAAAGCACAAGCGAATGATCGACACAAGGTCTCTGTAAGAGATGCAAGTCACCTTACATCTCTTACCCTTACTTACGCGCTTGCCGATTCTGGGTGACGATCCTACCATCTTCTCTTTCCCATTATTTCCCCCTGCACCCCGGTTGTTTTCGCTCCAGTCCTTGACTATGGTGGTTTTGCCCGTTCCTGGAGGCAGAAGGTCACGACAAGTGAATTCTGCCCCAGCCTTGGCCGGTCTCCTGCGACACCCACCAGCAGCATCGGCTTCTGCCGCTTCACATGGAGGTCCAGGAGATGCCTGGTGCCGAGGGCCAAAGCCGCAGGCCCCAAATGACAAGATCAGCCGCAGGCTTCATGCGCTCAAGCTCGACATTACTGATAATGATGTTCTGGTAAAGCACTTCAGTGACGGGCTCGTACTTCCTCAGACACAGCTCGCCGCCATTTACGCCATGTGCCTTTCAGGTAACTTTGTCCAAGTAGCTTCACGCTGGTCTCCCAGTGCACCCAATCCTTCCCCAACAAAAAAGCAGCGCTGGGGGCTTGCAAGCGCGAAGGCGACGCTCGCTCTGTGTCTCTCTTTGCGTTCGCTTGTCCTTGGCGGCCACATCGAAGCGGAAGTCGAAGCACTCTCCGAACTCCGGCAGCTTGACTCCCCGCGCCATAGACCTGACTGGTTTTCAGGTGAGCGGAAGCGTCTCTGAAGGTCGGCACGTGGCACCAATACCACGCCTCAGGGTGGCGTTGAATGCGCGGCGGTGGTTCACGATCTTGTCCTCAGGATTCATGTCGGGCTCCTTTGAGCTTGAAGCACCTCGCCTTCAACTGAAACTGAAAATGCCCATCACGGGGGCCCCACGTCGGCGACCGCGCCACCCAGGGTCCACATCAGGGCGAAAGTGAAGAAACTCTCGTAGCACAGCTTCTGCTCCTAGCCCAGTGTTCCGGACTCCATGCTTCGCACATCTTCGCAACTTGCCACAAGGGCTCCTCGGTCGGCATGGTCCGCAAGAGCTCCAATGTCGTGTTCTTGCCTCCATCGATCCGACGAACTGTGCTAATCCCTGTCGACAGGCCGTCTCCTTCTTTCTTGCGAGGGGTGCGACCCGTCCGTTTATTGTGGGTGCCAGAAGTGAACATGCTTGCTCTTTGGTTTGCTAGAAAGAATGGATCAATGCATCTAACCCATTTTTTCTCGGGGCTAGGTTAAACTCTGTCTGTTTCTGTCCGTCTCTGTCCGTCTCTCTTGCTGTCTCTCTGAGCAAGCGTATGCGGATGCTTCTGGGAAGCGTTACAAATACTGAATTCACAACCTGCACGAATTGAACTACACGCCTGCTTTCATAATGACACACAATAAGCATCACAACAGACGACCAGTGCTTGGCAATGCTGTTCTTGTTACGGCATCTCCCTCACTCTCTCTCTCTCTCTCTCGGCCTTCTCCGTCCTTGCCCAAAGTGCCTCCGAAGTCAGAAAGAATATTTAGCAATGACCAGCTGACGCAGTGAGCGAGGCCTCCAGCTCCTGCTCCAGCTCCGATCATCAGAAGGGCATCCAGCAGGCAGGTCACCGTTTGCACCTGCTCAGAGCCCATCCCCAGCCGGCAAAAAACGTCCTCTGAGCGGGGCCCTGGCAAAGCCCATGTCCAGGATCGGGCACGTGAACTCGAAGTTCTTCCGAAGCTGCTCGATGTTCGCCTGCTGCAGCCCGCTGGTGTTTTGCGGAGTGCTGCGTCCATGGGTGCCCCCGCTGCCGCCCCGCTGCCGCCCCGCTGCCTCAAACTGGTGCGTGAAGAGCATATAGAAGGTGCTCTGGGCCACCGGATCCATCTGCTCCTGCACCACGTCTCTCTCCCTCCTCTCACGTCAGTTGCTCAAGATGCCTGTCCCTACGTCCCTCCCCACACTTCAGCCCAGAGACTCGCCAACTCTCCACAAAAGGCTTCCAGCCCACGTCGCTCCTTAAGAAGCCGAAAGTTTTCGGCAAGCTCTACAATGTACTAGAACAGATCCCGACAAGCCAACAAGCTCCCCTCTTCTTTGCCAGCTTGCTCGTTGATGTACAGGACACCGCCCCGAGACACGGTCGCCGGGCTCGCGTGCTTCATGTCCTGAAGGCGAAGGCGGCGAAGGCTTCGGTTGTCCATGGGCTGCTTTAAGCTTTGGTGCCCTAATAGGCGGCCCTAGCGCCTGGATCTCAAGGAGCATCCGCATGGTCTGCGTGAAAGGGATCCGCTCGTTGCTCACCAACGTCAGCACCTGCGTCCGGTGTCCCGTGAAGGGGGCTTGAGTCCCTTGAGGCGGTTTGTTGGTACGGCTGTGCGCCTTGTTGTCGTCCATGACGGTGTTCATGGACTCGATCCAGGTGGCGTCGATGTCGCCGTCCAGCACCACCCACTTGTGCAAGTGGCTTGCCTTGTAGCCGTTCATCTCCTGCCAACAGCACCAGACAGCCCGACGACAGCCCGAGCGTCGGCAGGGACCGAGTCGGCGCGCGCCTTGCTCATGTTCCGCATGATCACGGAGACCGCGCCGTCCTTCCACTCCCCCTGACGGACGGACACAGTGACCGCCGGCGACTGCGGGGCGGCTCCGGATCGGCTCGGCGCCTTCTCGATGGTTCCGTAGAGCTCATCGGCGGTGATGGCTTTGGGATTCACCTGCTCCCATTTGCAGTCCTGCAGCAGCGCGGGGACACTGTCTCACCGGTGTCGGGCAGGGCCTGTCGGCGAGTCGGCCTGTCCTCACCGATGGCGATCAGTGCCATTTCCAAGGATCGCCAGATCTCCGTCTTCCCGGCGCCAGTGGGCCCGATAATGAAGCAGCAATGCCGAACCTGTCCATATGCAGTATACGCTTGCATGGACAAGCAGCATGACAAGAGTTCTCTCCTTCAAGATGTCCAGGAAATCCACCACTTTGTCCAAGAAACCTCTGGGAAGTGCCACAGCGCATCGAAGCACCCTGCGAAGAACCAGCGGCTCCAATTGCGCCTGGATCCGGCTGGAGCCCCCGTGCCTCGAAGGCCAGAAGAGAAGGAACTTGGAGCCCTTGGAGCGGCCGGCACCGGCGCCGGCGCCCCCCCGCGCCTTGACCGTGTCCTCACAGACCTTTCGGAACTTTGGATCCAGGAAGGGCTTCGCCTTCACGCCTCGGCTCGGAGAGTGGGGAAGGAACTGACCGCTCCTGCTCGCTAACTGCTAACTGCCTTACAAAAAGCACCGCGAGCCCAAGCGCCCAAGCCCAGGCCCGGGCCTGGGAACAGGTCCTGTATCAGACGCTGGAAGATGGGCATGTCCTGCTGCGGGTACCCGCTCGGCGAGCGGGCTCTACATACACTGATCCGAATTCCTGCGTAGTGATCTTCGGAAGATTGAAGTCGCGCAGGGCCCTGCAAAGGACCACGTTCTCGTCGTTGTCTGGCTCCTTGCCCTTCAAAGACCCCGCCTGAGCTGTCTACGGACTGCGGACTGCTGAGAGTCTGAGAGGCTGCCTTGGCTGCCTTGCCTGGCGAAGCAAGGATTTCACCGCTCGCAGGCCCCAGTCGTAGTGCATCTGCTTCGAGAGCAGCTCCTCCCCCGGCGGATGCAGTGAACCCGCGTGCACCCACGGGCCCACTGGCGCTCTCCGAGACTCCTTCGAGAGCGAATAGAGCGTGACCTGCTCTCTCGCCAAGCGAAACTTCTCAGACACAGGCTCTGAGGGCACTGCGAACTTGTGCGCCAAAAGCCGCGCGATCGTGAAGCCCTCGGACATGAGCATGTTCTCGCCTGAAGCCACGAATCGTCACGCATCCCAATTTTGGATCCGATGCAAAATTCGGAGGAGGCACAGATGAATTTCAGGTTCGGAACGATCATCGCCACTGACCGGAACAGGGCCTCGCACGGAAAAGCCGGAAGATGCAGGTTTGGCACCGAGGCACTGCAGTGAGGCCTTGAGGTTTTCAGGCAGCTCAGTGCGGCCAGCATAACCAGGATTCCTCACGGCGCAGCGTGCGTCAGGCCGTCAGGCATCTGGCATCCACATCGGCGCAAAACCCACCGTGCCCAAGGGAGGACCAGGGAGCGCAAAACAGCCGCGAAACGGCCCAGAGCGTGGTGAGTTGTAAGCATCGTGAGCCCTTGCGCACAGCGAGCCTCCAGTCGCCCTAACACTGTAACACTGTATAACACCATCAGTGGGCCGCCCGTGAGCCCCGTCGTGCGGCCGGGAAGGCGCAGCCCGAGGCTGAGGGACCCTCCAGCGGGAGACGGGGCGAGCGCCAGAAAAGCACCAGTCTAAGCACAGCTCTCGACCCTTGAAGCGGACCCCCTTGCGTCCCTTTTGCGTGACCCAAAAGGGAGCTTAAGAGTGGGCACGGGCTTGCTCACTTCTCACGACTGGCCCGCTGGCTCTCTGCTCTGCTCTCTTGGTTTCCCGGCATGGTGATGAAGGCGCCGCAGGTCTTGATCAGGCGCAGCTCCTCGCCGCAAAATCGACCGATACCCCTCATAAGGTCATCTCATCTCTCGCAGCGTCCTCATCCACAAAGAGGAAGGTCTTGCTGTTCGCACGGATGGCATCCAAGACAGACTTGTATTGTGTGGAAACCACCGACAAAACCTGGCGCAGAGAAAGGAAGAGAGTGCGCAAAAGTGCAGAAGCTACGGCGGTCCTCGATGGAGATTCGGTTGAACTCATCGAAGCAGCCCCAGGCGCCAACCTGGCAAAACTTGCGAGAAGGGTCTGGTCCGGCTGCTCCGGCTGGTCCGTCTGGCCTGGGCAAGGCCCATGAAAATCTGCGCCGTGGTCTGGTAGGTCATCTGGTCACTGCAATTGAACCTGACAGCAGCGAAAGAGGGAACAGAACAGAAACCAACACACAAATAATTACACACACTACATCGCTGGGGTTTTCCCGTTCTTCCGCGCCAAGCTGCACGACGATGGGCAGGCCCAGGGCCCTCGACAAGTCCTTCGTGGTCTCCGTCTTCCCGGTCCCGGCCGGCCCCGCGGGAGCACCTGCGGCCGGAGACAGCGGACGGCCTCTGCGAACAGCGCGCCCCATAACGGAGCCTCCGAGGCAAAGGTTCAAGGCCTGGCCAGCGGAGCAGCGCCAAAGTCCCTCACTACGTCCCTACGCGGCGTTCCTACGTCCTTACTACGTGTCCCTCGGCATGCCTGCGTCAGAGTGATGTAGCCTCGGCTGTTGCTGAGAGAGTCGAAGTCGTTTCTCACTGTCACTCTTTCGGTGTCGGGAGGCATCGGTCCGTTAGAGGGGTGATGACCAGCCTCCCAACGTTGCCCACATACTCCTTGGACCGGAGCTACGAGCTACGCCACAGAAGGCCCGGACGCATGGCCACGCATGGCCACTTCGCACATTTCACCAGCTGCACTACTGCAAGCACGACTGCAAGAACGACTGCTGCGATATGCGGTGATCTGCGGTGAAGCGGCGTAGGAGTAGCAGGTGGCCCAGTCGCAGATCCGGATCAAGCACGTCTTCTGCTGTGCCTTAAGAAAAATTTAAGAAACGAAGAGCGGCCGCTTGAAATACTTCCGTCCGAGCGGCTGGGGTGAAGGACACCAGGTTCAGGCCTGCAGACGACTGTATACCTGGCCTTTTCACTCGACTGAAGACACCGCCACGCCTGGCCTGGAGGGCACATCTGCCAGTAGAAACGGAGTTGAGATCCCCACCTGGTCGAGACGTCGAGAGCCGTCGAGACATGTCACGTGTCGCGTGGCCTGAAGTCATTCGCTTCGTTCACTTTCTGAAGGACAAACGATTCAATCACGTCTCTGGAATGGACGTCCTCGGCTAAAGATTTCGGGGACACGACTCGTCAAAGTCTATGCTTGGCTGAGCTTTCGACGATGGTAATGATGGTGATGACCTGGCACAACATGCTTGCAACAAGGACAGACAAGATACGTCAAACCGCCGTGGCCAGCCTTTGTGCGCAATTCCTTGTCGGATTCTTTCTGCACTCTTCGAATAAGCTTGTCAATCCGATCGTCGTTCACCTGGATACCATCTGCGCATCTTTTCAACAATTATCAGGCAACGTCTAGGAGTCAATATGTCCCCGTGGTCGGGCTCGAGTTCCAAGGTTTGGGTATGTGGGCGTGCTGGCGTGCTTCGAGCTTTGAAGGATCTGCAGGGGTCATTCTGGAGGGCTCAGGGGCGTAGAGGCGGCTTGGGGCATGCGGCGCTTGTTGTTGCGGGTTGATCGGACGTGTGGCCCGCTTGTAGTCCCGCATGGCCGTCTCGCTGCCTGCCTGCAGAGAGGGAAGAGGCCAAGAGCCGGCACAGTCTGCGCTGGCGCCTCCATGTCCTCAAAGGCCCGCGCCGTCTCCTGCTGACACACAAGTCATCCATGCTTCGCCCCATTGCTTCGCCGCGGCCCTCCCCAAGCCAAAGGGCCCCCCCCGCGCCTCCGTCCAGATGATCTGAGTGGCCAAGAGGCTCAGCTGGGCACAGTATTCGTCTAGCCTGGATGCCCCGGAATGAAGAAAGCTGACTTCCTGTGTGGACTCTGCACACTGGTGCGAAGCTGAGCGTAGAAGCCACGTCTCACGAGGCCTTGTGCAGTGCAGTGCAGCGCGGTGCAAGAAGGGCGCGCGCGCGCGCCAGTCGAGAGTCGGGGGAGGCGCCTGTCGCCTACCTCCCAGCTTTCTGCAGAGGTCCGCGCCTGCCGAAAAAAACGCGACGTTTGAGAGTCTGTGCTGACTGCGCTGTGCTTCTCTCTGCCATGGCACATCATGGCATGGCCTG
Source organism: Symbiodinium sp. CCMP2456 (assembly GCA_905221635.1). Taxonomy (NCBI): domain Eukaryota; class Dinophyceae; order Suessiales; family Symbiodiniaceae; genus Symbiodinium; species Symbiodinium sp. CCMP2456. The sequence continues at coordinate 16,917 of CAJNDV010010924.1, forward strand.
CTCCAAGATTTCTCGAAGCGCCAGTCGAACGTGGGCCTCGAGGCCCGACAAGTACTGCTCCACGGGGCCCTGCCGGCGCCACAGGCAACGAGGCGCTCCCGGCCGCTCCCGGCGCTCCCGCTCCCGCTCTCCCAAAGGCCGGGCGCCTCCAGCTGGAAGGGGCCCGTCTCGGACGGCCAGGCCACGAACTGTGCACGACTGGGCAAGTCTCTCCCTATCTCAAAACTCCCCCCAAAACCCCAAAAGACGCTTCGATCCCACGCTCTCCTCGCCGTCTTTGGCCCGGTGGCCGCAGGCGATGCGGCCGAACTGAGGGTCTTTGGAGAAGTCCAGGGTGCCTCACGGCGACAAGACTCTCTTTTTTTTGCATAATGTGAATCCGCCAACTCCGGCAAGCTGGGCGCGGGCCACGGAAGGGCTTTCCAACTCTCTTCCTCCAAACACCACCACTTCCCCCTCTCCCCCTCGAAGGGGTGTAAGGAACAAAACAGCGGAGCAGGGGGTTGGGAGAGGAATGAGCTTCCTCAAGATTTCTTTGTCCCCCTGACCCTTGCCCCAACCACTCCACCCACCAACAAGCTGCGTTTTTGCGATCCGTGCCCCGTCCTCCCCCACCTCCCCGACCCGTCCTAAGCCTTGCTCTCCAAAACAACCAAGTCACGTGCGCCTACTGCCCTCCCAAAATGGGCTGCTTCGACAGATACACGTGAGCCCGTCCGGTTGGGTATGCCGACAATTGATTCCGAAGAAATCGTATATGTCGTAAACTCGTGCTCTCGCTGTGGCTTCGTCATGCTGTGGTCTTGGGTGGCTTTTGTCGGGTCAGCGGAAGTGGCCTTAGGCCATTATAGATATTGCCGCTGCCAACTCCAGTCAAACGAAGGGGCGGATCCCATCAAAGACGTCGCCCAAGTATTCGGCCACCTCGGAGATCGGAGAACGGCACATAGTGACTATAGTGCACATTCTCGTGTGAGCATTTCTCCCGCCTTCAAGGGCTTGTTGCCGTTGGAGAGGATGTCCAGCAGGGCCCCGTTGGCGACGAAGTAGAACCGTGGAAAATACTTCTTCTTCTGCTCCAAATAATCGTTCCTGACTCCAAACGTCGTTTTTACACATCCCCTCTTTGCCCGGAAGCCTTCCAAGCAAAAACTGTACTAGCCAAGGAGCAACGAGCGCTCGCAGGTATCCAAAGCATCGCTGATATCGGCCCTAAGAGGTAGCGAGAGGCAGAGTGGCCCGGCCGCGGATTCCCGGAGCCCTTGTTAGGCTCCCTGCAAGGTCTGCGCGCGGCCCTCGGCCATGCAGATCTCCACAATCAGAGACGACCTGGACGCCTCCGCAGACTAGTCGCAGGCGTCACAGGGTTGTTCCGCGGGAATCGGATCAAAAAAAACGCATTCTGGATCCAAAAAAACCTTCGGCCAAGATCAAAAAAAAACTTACCCGCGGATCCAAAAAAGACTTTATTCCGATCAAAAAAACTTTCTGTAGATGATTACAAGCAAACCCATGCGAATCCTGAGGTAATAGTCGTAGTCGTGGTAACAGTACGAGTAGTAGCAGTAGGAGTAGTAGTAGTAGTCGTAGTAGTAGTAGTAGTAGTAATAATAATAATAGTAGTAGTAGTAGCCGCCGTCGTCGTCGTAGTAGTCCCGTTGTTCCCCATCAGATCTCCTTGCCTCCATCATCAGATCCTGCACAAACACTGATGGCCCACCCCCACTCTTCAACCTCACAACCGGCTCCTTCCAGCTGTTGTCCAAGAGCTCGAAACGCTTTGAGTCATCCGGGAGTTGTGATCGAATGTCGTCGCTTTGCATGAAGATGGGCCTGGTTCGTGGAAGGCTTGTCACACCTTACGCCTTACACTTCCCTCCTGCTTTCCAAGAAGCTCCAGGCGGCACCAGTTCACTTGGAATTTCCGCCAGACCTGGGCTCGAACACAGCTTCCGCCTTCCGCCCGACCGGGAGTCGCCGGGAGTCCTACCTGCAGGACCGCATCAACCGTTTGAAGCTTCTCGCTCCACTCGTCCACTGTGGGCTTGCAGAACTCGATGAACCGGCCCTTTGAGGAGCACACAATGTGAGTCGCACAAAGCCACAAAGTTTTGCCTGCGAGGCCATGGACAGCATCTCTAAGGAGTCCGACTCCAACCGCTCCAGCACCTGTCAAAGAAGAGGGGCATAAAACTTTTCGCGCCCTCTCACCCTGCACCTCCGAAAGGTCTGCAAGCAAAGGACAGTCCTCCCAAGAAACAAAGGCAGATGCGTCAGCTGCGCCGCTCCGCTGCGCTCCTCGCGGCCGTTGTCGAAATCCACGCTCATCTTGGACCAAGTCTTGCGGATGCCATCCAACTTCCCCTCCTTACGAGGCGACTCGGGCTCCCAGTTCGAGCAGGCTCCGCGTTTTTCGCCAATTGCAAGTCGTCGATGTGACTTGGATCCACGCAATCTTGGCTTCTTTGACACTCTGGTCCACGATGTCGTAGACATCAGACCTTATTTCCCGGAGCCGACCCAAACCCGACCAATTTAACCCCGGCAAGCGAGCGGCGAGAAGTGGTGCAGCTCCAGCTCCAAAAGGTGCCGGAAGCTGAACTCTGGCCCCTGCAAATCGGCTGAAAGCATAGCTCCGCCGTCAGCAACCGCTGCAAGGCACCTTCTCGAAGGTTTTTTTGGTGACGGCCATGAGCAAGGCCCAGTGCCGGTCGCGCATGGTGTCCGAGTGAAGTTCCTCAGCACGAGGCGACAATGCACATGCGGAGAAGCACACCTTTTCATGCCGACCCGAATGAACCTTGAGCGATGTTGACCACATCTGGCTAACATTTCTACACGTCAGCACCTGACCCTACTTGCAACATATGGCATCAAAGCAGTGACGCTGAGCCTTATTCTCATGTACCACGGCTGGCAAGCGTCGGGCCCGGTAAACTTGTAGCCTCCATACACGGACTGCGGTGTGCCGAGGGGCCACACTGGATGATTCTTTCCAACCCCTCCTTCACACGACCTTGAAGGCAGTATCACCTCGATATTGAGGCGTACTGCACGGCAGTGGACCGGGCTCACCCCTCTCTTCTACATGCAGTTCAAGGGCCCTTCGGCGTCGACAACAAAAGGACGAGCAATCAGAAAAGCATACAACTGCCGGGCTCCGGACTAATAGCTTTTAAGTCCATCAAAGGGTCCCTACGTCAGTCCGCGGATCAGTGCCTCCAAAATATCTTCTTTGATGGTATATCTGCCAAGTCGCGTGACACCACGCGGAAGCCGACCGTTCCCCAACCATTTGGTGAGGGGGTCAGCAAGAATATGATGTCCAGGAACCCAGTGAACTGAAGCATTGAGGGCTTTGCCCCGTCGATCTGAGCACGACGGTCGAATCCTGCTGAGCCGCTCCTACGATTGAAGTCGTAGAACGCCCGTGCATCGGTGATCGTGATGCTCTTCTCGTTCACGTCGTTCTGGCGGACCACGGCAACGCTCTCATCGGACGACAGCCGTGTGCCATCATACATCGTGGTTCCAAGAATGCACACGGTGTGACCTCCAAAAATTCAGACCAGACTGAAGTCAGCCCGTTCCCCGGCCATGTGCTTCGTGTCGACGAAGTCGATGAGGAAACCGCCTTGGGACTTACTGCCGTCATTTCCCAGGGAAGCATCTGGAACAGAGAGCCAGAAACCATTCTCGAGCCCACATCAGTTGTCCCTCGTAGTTCTTGGATGGCTTTGCTGGCATGCTGGACGTGGCAGACACGTGGTCCATCTTTCTCCCAAGATAACACCATTGAGGAAGTCGTTGAACTTCGGACATTTCCAGCCCCGGCGGCCATCCACATTCACCTTCGCCAGCCGTCCTGTTGAAAGTCCACACAAACACGAGCCCCCAAGGCTGACGTCGGCTTGGCATCCAGCTCGGCCCATTAAGGCACTCGCGGAGTCCTTCTGATGTGCCATCCCTATCCTTGGGCAGCGCGAGCACTCCTGCGCACACATTGGGTTGCCCACCTCCTGCTCCCAGTTCTCGTGGTTCTGAACTGCTGCAGCGCCAGTGACGTCCGTGGCCTCGAGGTGGTGCACACTGACCTCGCTTCCGAAACCTTGGCGGAGCTCTCCTTCTTCTCGCCCCGTTTCTTTTGGGCGTCACATATAGTCCCGGCTTCACTTCGGCACTGTTTGGCCTTTGCTGGCAAATCGGCGATACCCGTAGAACCGGCGCAAAAACTTCGACCAGCCCCGATGATCCCCAAAAGGTCGCCGCAGCAGGTGTTGGTCGTCCTGGGGCACAAGGTTGCGTGGCACTAGCGGCGGAGGCATTTGAGGTCAGTTCAGGAGCCACGGTTAGAATGGTAAAAGACACGGACCTTGCCCAGGAACCACCTGCATCTTGAGCACTCCTGACATTGCACACAAGTCCATCGGGATGCATGCTACACAGATCAAACCTAACCGTGTCAACCAGAGCATGTCCTTCCAAGTCCGCTAAAAAGCAAGCGACGCGTAGGTCAAGTAGGCTACATGCCCACCGAAATCTTTCTCGCGACTCGACAATCCCGGAGTCCCCGCACCCATGTATTTTCCACACGTCGGAACCAACGCATCGTCAGTGCCCTGGGCTGGCTCTGAGTTCGGTGTCCCGGCACACGCTTTTGCTTCAGGGCATTCCTTCGACCGGCGTCCCAGCTGCTTGCAGCACTGGTGACAACGCGTTTTGCTGTCGAACTCCGCCAACGACACTCGCAGTCTGGTGTCCTGGTTAGGACCTCCTGGTCTTGAAAGCGTCGAGGTGATGCCCCGACGTCTCTCAAAGTGATCAAGGTGGTTTCCATAGACCCTGAACGGTTTCCTTTGCCACCATGGTGACCTTTGCGGCCCGCTAACGCTGGTTTCTTTCTTGGACGCTACGAAGCCAAAGATCGATTGATCGGACGCCTCTTCCCCTTGAAAATGGCCTGCTCGCACGACTGCTCCAATCTCATGCCACGAAAATTTTCACGGTTATCCTCGAAGATCTTCAGGATGGGCTCAGTCTCGGAGGTAATGTCATCAAGTGACACAACAAAGCCGCTAGCCTCTCACATCCATGATTCTGTTCCAATCAGGCTTCGTCTTCGTTCAACCACAATCTCAAAGCTGTCGGGTATCGCCAGCCTCGGTCATCATGAAACTTCTTCCTTCCAGAAATGTCCTGGGACCCACCCAGCCCAGCCCTAGTGTAAGGCGGATCCGCGGAGGCTTCTTCATTCCCGTAGTGCCGAGCGCCGATGTCGTCTCGGCTTCTTCCAACGTCCCATGTTCACCCATCAAACTGGCAGCCACTCAGTGCACACAAAACCGGATGCTCGTCAGCCACAGGGGGATCAGGTAGTCGACGGGTTCCCAGGCAACCGACCGCAGGTAGCTCACATAAAGACCCGGGCCGTCACCACCGTGGATCGGGCCGAACACTCTTTTCTCCATGCAGCTCAAGTGCCCTTCGGCCGAACGGACAAAGAGTGCACAAGCAATCCGATGACATGCAACTGTCAGGCTCCTCAATCATAGGCCTTATCAGTTTTTTCTGAGGTACTTCAACCGCGACGACGGGCAACTTCAACTTCATCGCACTTCAGGCTGCGAAATCACCTTCCTGCATTTAGGGCTGTCAACTCACCTGACAGGAAGTCCAGCTTCACCTTGGTCTGTGTCGGGCTTGGAACATACCGAACTGTCTCATCGGTGGGCCCCGGTCAACTCGGGTGAAAGCCGGCCCCTCCGTCTGTGTTGACGCATCGACAATATGTTCACAGGTTTTCCACTACATTTGCCTCGGAAGAACTCGTGCCTCATTGCAAGTTCCTTGTCCAGGTCCTCGGGCCTCGATTCCAACTCGGGCAACCGAGAAGACCGACAGGCCTGCTCTGAACTTCCCCTTCCGTCAGGTCTTGGAGTTCTTGCCGGTCTCCTTTTGTGAGTTTCCTAGAGAATCCCCGTGACAAGGTCCTCAATATCACTGCACATCCAGCTCTTTCCGGTGGCTCCCAAACTCAAAGCACCGCACTGGCGAGGAAGTAGCGGTCATCGCACGGATCTAGTTTCAGGCCAGCATCGTCTTGTGCACTGCACAAAGGATCCCAGAGAATCTACGGCTTCAACACCTACTCAACAGTTGAGCACTCAAGCACTCATGCAACTTCTCTGCCACGAATGTCTTCTTCCCCCCCTGAGAATCGTCACCCTCCGTGATTCGGATATCCAGTTGTTCCCGGCATCGCAAAGTAGGACTGGAAGTCATCATGTTGTAGCCAGGCTTAACCGGGCTCCTTATAGGCTGCCACGAGTAGAATCGTCCCGTCCACGCCAACCACCGCAGACAGCCGCTAGCCGTGGCGAGCAATGTGGCTGCAAGGGAGCGTCCCAGCGTGAGTCTGCTGTCTCTGAGCTAACAGCAGCCACAAGGCTCAAAGGTAGGACCCAAGTGAAACTGGGTGCCGCACATTGACCAGCGGCAGTGCTGCCGACATGTTCTTCACCTGTGCGGTGAGATGCAGCACAGAGGCCTCCACGGCTCTTGCTTTGCTACATCTCCAATATCATTTGATGAAATTAATCTGTTTCTCGCTGCAATTACTCTTGCATGCAGTCTGTCTCGAAACACAGGGTGCTGCCACCCTGACCCTGAGCGACGCTTCGACTGAAGTCAGAGAGGTCGGTGCTCAGCGCCAATTCGTGGAGTGCCGCACGCGACGCCCGGTGCTAAGCCAAACGAATTCAGTGACTCTTTGCCCTTATTTCCGGCATTGCTGAAAGCCTTGACATGGGCTCCAAGGGCGCACCTCGTCCTGGATCCAAGCATAGAGCGGCCATGCTCGGAGCCCCTTCTGAGCGCTTCGAACCTGCGGCAAAGGAGAACGGACCGGCCCGCTGCAGGGGCAGGGGGCCCTCCGGCCTGCTGCGCGAGCTCGCGCACGGTGACCAGCATCTGCCCTGTGTCGATCTTCTCCCAGGGCACGGTGTACCTGCCAAAGCACAGCCCGTCAAGGTCCCAACGCATCTAAGAGGAAATCCCCACGCCCGAAACCGCAGTTTGGGTCTCCGCGCCAGGCTGAGAAGGTCTCGCGCACCAAGACGATCAAGTCCTTAAGGCACGGACAGAAACACTGAAAAGACGAGCTGGCGGCCCTGCTCAGCTGGCGGCCCAAAGGTTCTTCAAGAGGATCAGATTGTTCAGGCAATCGTTCCTCGCAGAGAAGCAATATGCTGCCGACACGTCGGGCTGGGGTGAAGACTCCGCGCGCCATTGCGACCATGCGAGCGCGGCGACCGGGCGCGAGACGGCGCGACCGAGCGTGAGTCGCATCCCACAGCTCTCGCAGCGAAGACCCTTTCCGATCTCAAGCCCCAGAAACCGCATGGCCATGGACCATCATGGACTCTGAAAGTCACAGGGAAAGCCGTGTCCTTTTTCAGGCTCTCTGAGCCGCACAGCTCCTCGCTGGGGCCCCCGGCAAGGGCCTGTAATCGGACATGGCCATGTCAAAGAGGAGCTCCAGATCCTCGGAGAAGCCGCCGCGGTGCGCGTGCGTGGTGCGCCTGCGTGCGCACGCCGCGTCAGCGCTGACGCATGGCCGAGGGGCGTTGAACTGCTCGGCGCGCGCTTGGATCTCCATCGTCTTGCCGTAATACTCGTTGATGATCGCATAACCTCGCCAACGTCTATTGCCGTCCAAGTTTTCTCTTGCCTGTCTATACGCTTCCAAGGCACTCTTGTCATAAGAGCCAGTGACCGCATGCTCACCTCGTCTTCGCACGCAAAAGCCAAGAAGAAGATGCCTTTCCACACCAGGCTAGCCACTTCCAAAAGGACAGCGCTCAAGAAACTCGAACCTGAGTCCAGGAAGAAAACATGCATCCTTTACACGTCTGCTCGGCGTCTCTGACCCCGCTCCAGAGACCAACCCAAGAGTGCCGAACTGAAGCCTTGAATCCCTTGAAGGCATGAGCTGCCTGGCTGCCTCAGACCCTGACTCGGAGCATGGACGTCTTTTGAGGACTCCGAGAGCTTTGGCCCAGACCGGAAGTTCCGCACGTCCTCCCGGAAGCCCTCGATCTTCACGCGGATCTTCTGCATCTCCTGGCACAGACTTCGCAGAGTTACATTGAACCTTCGCCGCAGATGGAACGGACGCGCGAGTGTGCGAGTGCCCTGCCTGGTTTTGCAAAGGCAAGATCTTCTCCTTCTCGTTGAAGGCAGCCCGGTCGACCTCTGAGAGCGGCGGGGCCGGGCGACGCGAAAGAAGGCTCTGCTTCGAAGGGCGCTTCAAAGGCGGCTTTTCGCCAAGGCCACTAAAATCGCGCGCTGGCCTCGGCCCAGTGTGCGGGCGCTTGCTCCAGATTGTTCCATCGCTCCTCGCGCGCGACACCGCGGACACGCCCCCCGGCGCCGCGGATCGCGGCTCGCGGAGGGCTTTCGAGTTGAGAGCTGCCGGTGCTCCAATGGTGCCCGTGCTGCAGGCGCTCCAAGCTCCTCTGAAATCGGAGCACGAGCGTGCTTCTTCAACATCTGCACCTCGGAGAAAGGGCAGAAAGGGCATGCCCACTTCACTCCTATCCACAGAAAGCGCTCGCCTGCTCACGAAGGGGGTGGAATAACCTCGAAACCAAGAGCGCAAGAAATGCGCGGACCGAAGGCTCTTTTGGCAGCCTCTGCATGGCGCCGCGTGCCAGCTTCACATCGCGGATTTTCGTCATCCTGACGGACAGAACGGAAGAGGCGTGACGCGAGTCGGGGGGGCCCAACTTCAGTCTATTTGGCGAGCGGCGTCTGGTAGAGCAGGCGCTCGTCCTTGGTGTACACAAACAGAGCCGCACCGCCTGCCGCGCCTTCCGCGCCGCCGCCCTTTGCCCTTTGCCTCCGGGTTCTCGGCGGCCGAAGGCGGCCCCAGGCCAGTCCTCAGGGGCCCGCAGCCACACATCCGCGGGCCCGCTTCCACGCTTCGCCGCTTCGCCGCTTCGCTCCTCACCGAGTCAATGAAGGCGCTGAGCGAGGCAATGCGGTCCTGCAGCAAGTCTCGGAGGCTGCTCGGAGCTGCAGTCTGCCCTTTGCGCCTCCAGAAAGCCACGTAAGAAGCCGGTGAACTTCTCTTCCCACTTCCGGGCGCAATTCACCAAGGTCACCTGCAGAGTCTGCAACAGCAGGGAAGGAAGCGTTGCAGAAGGTTCCAAAAGCCCAAAAATGCCCAAAAGGACGGGCCCAGAATCGCCTTCACGGGCTGCGCGTCGATGCGGAGCCAATGGATATCTGTGGGGGTCTTCTTCATAGACAGCTCCTGAGCTGCACAAGCCCCCCTCAGAGAGAACAAACGAGCGACAGAGCTGCCCTTTCAACTCAGAGCGCCTGCTTCAGGTGCTCGAAGCGCGTGACCTCCTTCTCAAAGCGCTCCAAGGATGGAATCGGCGGTCCCAGGTCCACCTGAGAGCGCTGTGCCTTCAACCCTCTGAAGGCGACTCGCCGACGTTTTTCGTGGTCTTCCAGATCATCACACCACATGCCTTGATGCGGTGCATGATCTCCCGAAAGGTCATGCCACCTTCGGAGAAGTCAACCAGCTCCTGGCTATCTGGCTACGCGCGTGCGCGCACGTGTAAAAGTTAGTCACACAACCGATGTCGAACAAATGTTGCTGCTGTGTAGATTCTTGCACGAGTTGCAGCAGCAAGCGAAGGAAAACAAACTCGCACTCGCGGAGTCGCGCTTGCATAGCAGCAATGCGTTCAACATGAGGTTGTGTCGTACTTGATGCCACGGCCATCTCAACAGGTGCGCTCTTGCTGCATGAGATTTCGACTCACCTTCGGCTGTTCTTGCAGGAACCGGTCGAAGGTCTTCTCGACCTGAGCAGCCGGCCAAGAGCAGGCTCAGGCTGCGAAGGGAGAAGGGAGGCTCCCTTCGAAGCCCTGCACAAGCGCAGTGGCTCTACCCCATGTTTGGTAAGGCTGCTGAACTGATCAAACTCAAACCGATTGGCATTATGGTCTGATGGATATGTAGTGCGCTAAGTGCGGCAGATCGTTCAAGCCACTACTATGATTTAGCACATGCAACAGAAATCCGTGGAGGCTTCAGTGGGGTCACTGTTTTCCTTGCCTTCTGACGACGCAGGGGCATGTAGAAGCATTGACGAGAATTACTGGTCTGTCACTATTTGCAGCCGTTGATGCCAATCCTGCAAGTGTCCCGCGCATACAGCCCTCGCGGTGTATTGTGTGTGTGTGTGTGTGCGGACACCTGTTTACCAAGGATTCAGTTAGCAAACACCGAGAATCTCAGCTCTTGTTGCACGACAGAAGGCGTTACATCGCTTGAACCACACATTCTTGCCAAGTTTGGCGCTTGCTTGGTGACTGAAGCAACAAACAGTTGCTGAATTGATTGCGGCATGTGGCAAACCAACTCCAGCATAACAGGACTAGGATTCAGGGCTGTGTCTTCTCAACAGCCGAGGAGATATTAGCTCCACTAGCTCACTAGCTCATAGAGGTTTCGAACTAATTTCGCAAATCATTTGCAGCTTGAGGTTGCCTGCGATGTAGCGGTCTTAACGAAACTTGCCACAGTTGATTCTGTGATCAAGCTATCGCTGATTTCAGTGACCGGCACTTTGCAGCATCAAGTGAGTTGCATAGGAGACCCTGGAACAACGTTCGAGAGACTACAATGATGATATCAGATTGTCAGTCGTGAAGGGGGGGCAGGACATGTGCATCTGCCGCCACGGGGCAGACGTTTCTCATGCTGAAACTGAATCACCGGCCCCGGCGGCTAAACCTGTCTTTGAGTCGGTGTAACTGTTGACACTCACGGGGTGGGCGGGGTGGGCGTGAGTGTGTGTGTGTGTGTGAACCTCCCTAGCACATGGGGCCAGAGGGTCACTCCTACACAGTTTCATGGGGTTGCAGGGGGGCGGAGGGAGTGTGGGGGTGCTCCGCCCAACGAAGCTGCC
>CAJNDV010010935.1:566-14848 GCA_905221635.1 Symbiodinium sp. CCMP2456
TATGTATGTACAAGTATATATATATATATATGTATATATATATGTATATATATATATGTATATATATATATATGTATACACACAAATTACATGTATATATATATATACATATGTTATATACTTATATCCATACTTCGGCCTTAAAGTAATCCCTATGTAGATAAATTGAAACCAAAGTATGATACAGTATGTACTGTTTGGGTACATGGACCTTTTGGGTTGGAGTTGAAGGTTTTGCAAGGTCGCATACCTGTTGTTTGAAGACCAAAGCCGAGATTCTGCGAAGCCTGCTTCTTCATGATTACCGCCTCCCTAAACCCTAAACCCTAAACCTTAATTTTGTCTGTGATTCTTCATTGGTCTGAGCTTCCGTAGAGTCTCGATGGATCCTGAAGCCCACCCAAGCACCCCCAGACTCCAAACCGAAAGGAGAAACAAGTACGGTAGTGTAGTTTTTGTTATCAGCTGGGACCTGCACGCTAGTTACTAGGGTGTTTGCTCTGGATATACAAACGCATATATGCGTGTACGTAACCGTATTCCTGTAGGCATACGTACATATTCATTCCTATACATGCGCACAATCTGGCTAGTGTGAGAAGTTCTTCGTTCCAGAAGGCCCGACTAAGTGAAAATGAACACTCGAGTCGTGGTCAGCCAGCCCTTAAACAAAACAGAAAGAAACAACAATGAGCAAAGCATACCAAACCCACAGCCCTGAACCGTAAGCCCTTCATCCTCCCAGAGGCTTCGTGCTTGGCCAGTCGGTGGAGTCACGGGGCCGCTGTTGGTGACTAGTTCGGTTTGTCGTGGCGCTGTGGCTTATGGGGTTTAAACCCTCTAAGCCCTAAACGGCCCTAAACCCTGAGGGTTTAGAGTTAGGGTAGGGTTCACGCTTAGACTGGTTATGACGTTTGCATTTTGGACAAACAAAGGGAGCGGCTATGCCGTGGTTTAGATTCAGAAACAGCCCTGGACCCTAAATCAGTTTAGATGTCCAATTGGATTCAACTAAGTAAGATCAACAGCCCTACTACCCATAGACTGGTCTCCTTCGTGCGATATAGGGGTCGGAATAGTTACCTGGACCAGTAGGGCTCCATATAATCATAATCATCATAAGCATAATATTTTTATCCCCAAACACTATTCCAAACAGAAAGGCCTCAGGTATGACATCCCGGTCCCGTGGCCATAGGTTGAAGTATCGGCTTCGGGGTTGAGGCTCGGGATTCTAGCACCAAGTATCATGAATCCAACTTCCAGCTTGGGGAATGCGCGGAATGGTGGTCTCAAGTGGAGGTAAAAGGGTTTAGGGTTTAGGGTTTACTGTTTAGGGTCTAGTGTTTAGGGTTTAGGGTCGAGCTGCTTGTAGGGACGTGGGTAGCAATGAGTCCGACGTGTTAGAGCAAGTTCACGCGGTTCCCCAATGGTGCCGTCATCTCCTCTGAATCTCGGCACCTCCGAGGCCCAAAGCCCTAAACCCTACGATGGCACATTGCCGGGCATCTGTTCTTAAAAGGTCCTATGTACCTACATGGGGCATACTTGCCCAAACCACAATAGGCATAATAGAACCCTGTACATTCCACTATATAATGTAGCAACTATAGGGCCTTAAGAATGTCCTGTACTAGTTTGGGGGTTCCTTTTTATAAGTATAGTAACTAAAATGGGCCCCAGAAACCCTATTCTAAAAAATAAGGGGCCCCCACATTAGGGCCCTCTGTGCGGTTCGGAGGCACGGCACGAACGATCCGGTGGCCCAGCAGATTTTCCAAGTGGGGAGCCGGTTCGCCATGACCATGATCTTCATGGTGCCCTGGATGGGAGTTTCCAAAAATTAGGGTACCTTATTTTGGAGTCCTTACAATAAGGATCCTATTATTTAGGGTACTATATTAGGGTCCCCTATTTTCGGAAACCCCTGGATGGGTGCTGTTTTCGGGTTTAGGGTTTAGGGCTTAGGGCTTTGGGGTTTAGGGTTTAGGGTTTAGGGGTTTCAGGTTTAGGGTTTAGGGGTGCTGTTTTCGTTGTTACAGGGTCTTTCTGTGGGGCTTTAGGGTTGTCTTGTAGGGCTCGATGAGGCTCCTTGCAGGGTGTCAGGCTTCGGATTTTGAGTTTTGGGTCGAGGGCTCAGGGGTTGTAGGGTGGGGTTTCAATATAGGTTTAGTGCTTGGCCGAGGTCTCCGCGAAATACTCGACTAAAGTTTCCACTTGAAGATGAGGGCCACACTCCGCCAATGCAACTGCGAGTATATCGCGCAGCTCAGTTATGCAAGCGAAAGCCAATGCCATGTTTGAGTATGAGCGTCTTTGTTGATGCTCTAAACCCAACCCCAAACATGCCCCAAGTAGTATGCTCAAACCCTAAGCCTTAGAACCCTAAGGCTTAAATAGAAACGGTGACTTTAGAACCCTAAGCCTTAAATCGAAACCTTAAGCGTTCGAACCCTAAGCCTTAAACAGAAACGGTGATATCTCGCTCCATCGACCCCCAATTGTACGCATTCGAGCGACTCCGTCGTGCTCCAAGAAAGCCCGAAGACCAGAACCGCTATTCTAGGGGCCTACAACCACTACCGACTCTATTTTTTGGGTTCCCTATTTTTTTACAATGATAGTATAAATTATCACCCTAAACCCTAAACCCTAAACCCTAAACCCTAAACTCAAATGCTTTCTAAGTATGAAGGCCCCTTTCTCACGCTCTGATGAGCTTCGGGCAGATCTTCTCAAGGATCTCGGATGCTAGGGTTCAAGAGTGTCAAGCATAATATGAGGCTAGCCTTACCCCTCAACCCTAAACCCTGAACCCTATAAGCCCTAAACCCTATAAGCCCATAAACCCTTACCCCTCAACCCTAAACCCTATAAGCCCTAAACCCTAAACTCGAAGTTCCAAATCTTGAGCACTCCTCGCGGTGTAAGCTTCGGCTCGGGAAGTTCCACAGGGCAAACCCTAAACCCCTTCTTTGCCGAGGACACCTCTTTGATCCTGCCAGCGCAGGCGGATCTTTGTGTTGAGAGCTTTTCGGTTTAGGGTTCAGGGGTTTAGGGGCTTAGGGTTTAGGGTCTAGGGGTTTAGGGTTGAGGGTTGAGGGTTTAGGGCTCCTTTCAGCCACCATTTACGACAATGAAACCCGATAGACCCTAAACTGGCCACCATCTACCACGATGGCCCTTTAAAGTAAGATCTTCGATGTCACGCTGAACGTGACTCAGGGTTTCAGGACGGTGGGGCATAGGCTATGACTGAGCGTCCAGGCCTGAGCACAAACCTCAGGTCGTTGGCAGCACGGTTTGTGGTGTCTATAGGGTTTAGGATTTAGGGCTCTGCACGTATTTTTGCGGCCCTTGGGGGGGGGCCAAAGACCGTAACCGCACAAGGCTGGGAAATCCAAAGCAAAGGGTCAGGGTCTGGGAAGAAAAGATCCAGGCCCTGCATCCATTTCCCCACCCCGGCCCAGCAAACTCTCGACCCAAGAGCCCGCACCTGTAATATAGGGGCCTACACTCTTACCAATACTATTCTGAAAGTTCCTTACTATACTTATGGCATAATATACCAAAAAAGACCCAATTCCAATCATTAAGGCCCCTACAGTAACCGTAATTACGTATTTGTTAACATCAAGTCTTTTTTCTGGCTGCCATCCTCGAAGTTTAATCTCAGTGTCAGCACAGCAGCAATTTGTACGCCCCAAGCCCTCAAACTTGCGAACCGAAACCCGCAGCCCTAAACCCCTAACTTAGCCCCTAACCTCAGCCCCTAAACCCCCTAAACCCTGAAACCCTGAACCCATAAACCCTGAACCTCTAAACCCTAAACCCTCCTCAGAACTTCACCACTACACCCTAAACCCCTAAATCCTTAACCCCTAAACCTTGAAGCCCAAACTCAGATCATCACCTCCTTGTCCGAGTGCTTTGCATATTGGAAGTTCAAGGCCCGGGCCGGTCTGGGGGTCAGGAGGTGTATTAGGGGTTTAGGGTTCCAGGGCTTAGGAATTTCGGGTTTAGGAGTTTAGAATTTCAGGGTTTAGGAGTTTAGAGTTTCAGCGTTTCAGGGTTTAGGGCTTTAGGGTTCCAGGGTTTAGGAGGTTCGGGTTTTGGGTGTGTGGGCTTCTGTGTCGGACTGCTCCCTCACCGACCCACAAACCAAGAATCCAAGTCCCAAGCCCTGAGCTAAGCCCTAAACCCTAAACCCTAAACCCTAAACCCTAAACCCTAAACCCTAAACCCTAAACCCTAAACCCTAAACCCCAAACCCCAAACCCTAAACCCTACCCGCTTTCCTTTCCAAGTGGTCCGCTCCTCGGCTCCTGGTCTTTACTTCTGAACCAGGGAGCCTTCCCAAGAGTGTCCATACATACCTTAAACTACCAAAACCTACTTTTTTGTAGGGTCCCTATAAATTCTGTATTAGGGTTTATAATAAGGACCCACAAAAAAATAGGTTATGGTAGTTCAAGGTACTGCTATAATTAACTAGGCTCTCAGGACCAGAAAAAGGATGATCTTGTGGGACCCAACTCTAAACTCTAAACCCCTAAACCCAAAGACCACTCAGTAATTACGGGACCTGTGGGGCCAATGTGTAGTTCTTGTCGGGGTGGAAGGGGGGTGCCGTCGCTTGCCAAGACTGGTTTTGAAAAGGCAGCATGGCTGGGCTTACATTTCGACCCTTGTGGATGTGGGGCTTGGGTTACTGTTTGGTGTAGCAGGTTAGGACAAGACCTGCCCCCGCACCCATCATCAGGCCTTCTATAGTATATACGACTTGTTGAACCTAACTGTCCGTAAGCTCGGTCTACCTGCAAAAACCCGAAGCACCAATCCCAAAGCTTTGCATTTGTTTGAAGAGCCCGACCCTAAACCGCACAGCCCCCAATTCTCGTCTAAAGCCGTGAATAACCCTAAACCTAATTCGGCTAGTCCTCAAATTCTGGGAAAGACTTCGCATGCCAACCAGCAAACACGTTTAAGCCGACCTAAACAGCCCAAACAATCTTTATCCTCTGCACAACAAACCCTTGCGGTAGACCCCACGAATCTGGGTAGTTGTATAAAATAGGGTCCTTGTTTCAATCTCCGAAGTAGTGCGTTGCGGCGCCCTTATAAAGAGAATTCTAACAGGGACCCGAATTTGGACAGTTACCAAGAATTCTTGCGCCAAATCCCTAAATCCTAAAGCCATAAAGACCTAAACCCCAAACCCTCTCTTAGGGCCTGAGGACATTGAGTTGCAAACTGTATGGAAGCCAATGTAAACCTTTGATCACCGTAAGTGGGATCCTATTATATTGGTGCCCTTACAAGAAATGGGCGTTATTATGCAGGGGTCGACATTACGCCTCGATCACTCATCGGGTCGCTTCGCAGGGGGACTTCTCCTTAGTCACGTCCTTCATGATTGGACAAGGCCCACTCCGGTTCTGAAGCCCAACAGCCTAGAGTTTTTCGTTCGGGGTTTTGGGATTTATGGTTCAGGGCTTTTAAGCGTTGAGGGATTATCGAGTTAAGGCAAACCCTACCTGTCACATTGCCTGGTAAGCTCCCTGCAGCAAGTACATGTCTGGGCTAGGTCAAGACCCAAAAACAACAGTAGGTTGTCGTCCTGATCGCAGATTGCCACTAACGCCTTGAACCAAAACCTACAGCGCTCAGTTTGTTTTACGGTCAAGATCCTGCAACAAAGAACAGGGTGACCAACAGAAGGGATCCACAATCAAGGCTCTGGTTTGGGTACTGCCCCCACTCAGTAACAGTTGGATAATATTTCTATTATGGATATATGAGGCCCTTAATAGTAGCCCTATTATAGACTGTTACTGTATGGGGGGCAGTACCCAAGCTCTGGTCAACCGACGCATCCGGTGTTGGCTTTTGGGATGTGCGGATGGGAGTGCACTCTCAGGGTTTTGCACGGCTGGGACGTTGTGTGTTTTTGGTTTCGAGGCGCAACATCTGGCTTTAAGGATATGGCTTTCAGGATTGAACAAAGTTGTGATTTGATTTTTTAGGGCTGTTCTGTCGGGGGCAGAAGAGAGTAAGCTCAGGAGTTGTAGGGCCCAAATCTTGCGGGTCAGCCTTGAACGTCACCCGTTGAACATACCCTTCACTCAGTCTAGTACCGAATTACCCGAAGGCAAGTGGACTCATGTCCTGTCCAGTACAGGGTCAAGCTTGTGGATGTAGGGCTTCAAGATGGTGGTATAGGATCTCGCATCCATCCCAAGCAGCTCAGGTATGACTTGCATTTCGTGTGTTGTTTTCTCGGCGGCCTTTGAGTACACGCTCTACAAGTCCCTGGGATCTTTTTGGCTCTTGTGTTTCCTTTTTGGTTTAAGACGTTAGCCCTCATAGTGTGTAGTCTTCAAGCTTGAAAAGTTGTGGTTGAGAACTTTGGGGCTTACGGGGCTCAGTCGTCAGGTTTCACATCTGCTGGGTCTTATAGGGCTTGCAGGGCTGAGGTTTGTTCGTTGTAGTTGTGTGTAAGGTTCCGGCATACACCTAGAAACCCACTGGCAAGGTTACACATCTAGAAACCCACTATAGGGCACACGATTATGGCCCCCTCGTAACCCGCTCTGACAGCCGCCGAAACTTTCAAACACGAGCAACACCGCCTAGAGCCGCGTAGCTCCTAAACCTGGCTTACCGGAAAGACTGAACCGTAAACCCGGAGAGTGCTCCGAGAGGGCTTAGGACTTTTTAGGTTTAAGGTTGAGAGTGTACCAAAGGGACACACCAAATGTGCAAGTCTGTTACATCTCTCAAACCCGAACGACATGCCCACAACTCCTGAACCCTTCGAAACCTGCGTTAAGCCCTCTATAACCCTTGAAACTTTACATTATTATACATCTCAGCCCTGTAAGCCCTAAAACTTAAGCATAAACCTTCATAGCATCCCGCCCTCAGGTATATCCAGGCCTCCCTCGAATCGGCGGAAGCAGGTGCGAGGGGCTTACGTGCTTGCTGAGCTTTTAGGGTGTAGGGTTTAGGGCTTATAGGGCTTCGTAGGAGAGGTTGGAACATTTTATCGACTGGTTGAACACAAACCAGTGTAGAGCATGGAATTGTTGAGGCCCTCATGTTGCTCTCGTTTGAACTGTGATTCAGGGCATGGTGCTAGAGCTAAGTGTCCGGCGTGAAGTCGAGCTCGGGGGCGTATAACCACTAAATAATCGCAAGCGATTTTAGCTCCTAGGACAGCGGACAGCTAAGCTTCGTGTCGTCTCCATAACATCTACTACGTTGATTCCGGTAATTCGGGGGTCGTAGGGCTAGAGGTCATTCACAACCCTAGGCCTCACAAGCCCTCAAACCTCAGCCTAAGCCCCTCAATGACTCAACCCTCAGCCCTAAACCCCTAAACCGCCTAAACCCTAAACCCCAAATCCCGAAACCCTAAACCCCCTTAACCCTAAACCATAAATCATAAAACCCCTCAGCCCTAAAGCCTCACTGTGGAGAGTTGTGTCAGGATCGATGGTGGCTGGATTCCGCAAGGCTGAAACTGGGTGGGTGGGGGGATTGGGGAGGGGATCTGGTTGAGAAAAGGGCTCCTTTAAAGGTTCCTTTCTGGTCTGAGCTTCAGGATATATAGGCTATAGTCTACAAACCTAAACCCTGAACCTTAAGTGTCTCCAATGTAGTTCCTTTTTTCAGTTCAGTTCTGGGATCCCCTTCATAAAGCCGGTTAAGCAAGTCGGAGACTGTAGGTAGCGCCTAGACCTTCCAAATACTTCAATGAAGGATTCTACTTTGAATCATATGAAGGGTCCTACTAATCATCGAAGATATGTTCCTGAATGAAGGAAGTTTGGAGGGTTTTACATGGCTTTAGGGTTTTGAAATTGCGGCTTAAGGTACTGGGTCAAGACTGGGCACCCGCAACCTTCAACCTGAAACCTTATAATCTCGCCAATCCTGAAATCTTCGAGGACTATTCCTGACGGCTCCTTATTCTAACTAAATTCAATACCTTCCCCAAAAAACATGTTCGAATTACTTATGTAGGCCCTACATTACGGTGTGTAGTTACTGTATTCCAAACATTGACTGAGGAATTGCAACACCCGAATAAGGAGGTGACATGTCCCTAACCCCAGAAAGGGAGTTCTAAAATGAAGCAGCGCACGCTTTGTTAGGTTTTAGGGTTCATGGTTCAAAGCACCCTCTTGAAGAAGCTGTTGCCTGTGAGCTGGAGGGTGCACTTCTTACACACAAAGCCGTCATACAGGGGCCTTAATGATTAAGCCTTAATGGCTGATCCCAATAGGCTTTTGGTTTTGCATACATGCATGGTTTTTCCATAGATAGATAGATGGATAGATAGATAGATAGATAGGTAGTTACATAGATAGATAGATAGATAGATAGATAGGTAGCTACATGTGTGTGTATATAGAATATCAAAACATATCAAGCTATATATGTGTATATACGTCTGTGTGTGCCATTGCATCGCAAGTAGAACCATCGACGCTACAGAATAGTAGCACTGTTGATACCCTAAACCCTAAACCCTAAACCCTAAACCGGCTTCTATTGCTGCTTACGAAGGGCCCAGGGACCTCCCGATGCCAGGGATCGAGGAACAGGATATCCAAGCGCCATTAAACAAAGCCCCCTTTCTATGGTCCATCAAAGAGGTTTAGGGCTGAGGGCTCAAGATATTTATTAAGTGTTTCTGGGCTACAACAGAGTCAGAGGGTCGTTGTTTGGTTTGGGCTAGAGCTTACAGTCAGGGTTTTGAGTTTAGGGTTAAGGCCTTAGGGGATTTCGGGAGAGTTAGTTTTACGGCGAAGGGATGTTGATCAAGCAACAAAACGACGGTTCGAAGTTTACGATTCAGGGTTGATGGCACGCAGGTTTAGGGTTTAGGCTTTTGCTGGCCTCACAGGTGTAGGACGAACTTTGCAAAGAAAGGGGTTTCGGGTTCCATTAACGGCTAGGCTGGGGTTGGTTATGTTCTTGGTGTGCGTTCTGAATCCCTGGAACAGCGCCCAACACACCCAGGACGCCCCGATCACACTGCCACAGGTCTTGCGTGGTATTTGCGACGGCGAGGTCCTCTTGGACAAAGACTTCCGGAACTTTGGCGAAAGCTTGTGCTTTAAGACTCAACGCTATCGTAAGAGTCCTATAGGGTCCAGGTGGAACGAGTTTAGGGTTTCTCAGGGCTTCCCAGGTCCTATAAGAACCCCCAAAAAAAGCTGAGGGCAGACATGTAAGCGATTCACATAGATTCCACTGTGTTTTTGGTTTGGTTTCTGACGGCTTTTTCGGTTTCGAGTTCACGGTGTTCGGCCTTGAGCCTTCTGGTTTGGTTTAGTGGATCCGGGGTTGGCGCTGGGGACTTGAGTGTGATTCCGGCTTTTTGGGTTGAGGGTTGTAGTGTTTTGGAGTTCCGAGTTGAGAGGCTTTGCTGAAGGCTCTGTGATCCCTATTTCTGCTATGCAGCTTCGACCCGTCATCCACAGAGATGATGTATGTCTTTGCTGTAGGATGTTCGGCCCTGAAACAAGTCCCCTCAACCCTTAAAACCCGGAATACAAGGCTAATTCGCCCTAAACCCTGAAAACCTGAGCCTTTAAACCCGTCTTAGACCCTGAAATCCCAAACATTTACAACACTTAGCACCCTCTTTGGCCTGCTGATTTGACAGACAGTCCTTGTAGCGGAGACGTTCTTCCAGGTAGTAGTACTTTTTCGGCGTAAACCTACCAGCGCAGCCGCCGAAGTTGCAAAAGGGCCCTTTAAACATCGCGAGACCCTAAACGTAAACCCCTAAACCCCTAACCCCTAAACCCCTAACCCTAAACCCTAAACCCCCAAACCCCTAAACCCGGATTCGGGATCTTTCGGGGTTTTGGCATCGAGGGATTCCTCAGCAGGGGGCGCTAGAAGGATCCAGGTTTAGGGTTTAGGGTTTAGGGTTTAGGGGGCCCCACGGTCTAATATAGGGGTTGGAAACATATTAGGTGGCAACATAGGGGCCTTAACATTTAGAATAGGGTTTGGGGGTGCATGGTACTATACTTATAATAAGGACCCCCCCCCCCCAACATAGGGGTTGGAAACATATTCTTAGTGGCTGAGTTTGTAACCTTTAACCTTTTGGGGCTCTTGTAATCCTACTATAATTCAAAAGGTTAACCTTTTTTGGGCTAGGGTACTCAGCCCCTAGGTATTAGGTGGCAACACTACTCATACCACCCTTCTGGCCCTATCCCGAATTGCATGCTTAGGCCTCGATTGTGGCACTGACTGGACCCAAATACCTACATGGGCTCTGGGTGGTGGTCTCCTGGAGTTTCTTGAGGGCCCAAGTATTGGCAGCTTTTGCCTGACTCTACTAGGTACCTGAGGAGTGTATTCTTGCCGTACCAACAATAACCAGCTGACACGCAACTTAATGGACATTATGTCCTCAATAGCAGTAGATCGGGAATAATCCGAAGCAGTAGTGAAGGCACCGAGCGCGAGCTGAATATCATCTTCGCCCCGCTGAATGGCTTAGCGACTCGTCTAGATGGGTGAGATATGCAGATGTATTGATGTATAAACCCTAAACCCTAAACCCTAAGCCCTAAACCCTAAACCCTTAAGTATGTATAATCTAAGAGTTTAGACTGAAAGTGTTGTGTCTTATTCGCACGCAGTATTTCTGGATCAGAACGCAGAATTGGTCAGAACAGGAACATGGGCTTAGAAGAACGGTCGTGGTTTGCAAAGGAGGGCTTGTGATGAGTCAGGAGTTCATGAAGTAGAGTGACAATTGCTCATCTGATTCTTGAGCATGGATGTGGGATAAAGTCTGCATGGAACTTAAGTGTGAGCATCATTTTGCAGCTGCTGGTTCATATAGACATATAAGGCTGTACAAGGCAACTAGACATCACATATATATATATATATATATTTGTTTGTGTACAGATATATATATATATATATATAAATATATATATTTATTTATTTATACATTTGTATATAAATATAACCTTGCATGTATATGCATATGTATGTATGAACGGATGCATGCATGTACGTATCTCATGTATGTATGCATGCATATGCTTATGCACATACGAATCCTTATGATCCTTATGTAAGTCTGTATGCATGTATACTGGTGCTTCCAGCTGTATCAACTTACATTTTGAAACCTAATCACATGCGCAGTTACAAATAAACAACCGTTTGCAAAGCATCAATACCTACTCCCTCTCTTGATTCATGTATCAAGTCATGCCTCCCCTTGGCAGCTACACATGTTCTTACATATATGTAATGGTTAATATAATATATATATATATACATACACATACATACATGTGTATAGCAGAAAGGTATATATGCACATGTATATGTTGTTCATTCATGCTTTATTCGTTTATGATTTGTATTTTTGTAGTAAACATGCGCATGCGCTTGTTTATTCGTTTAGGTTCATTTTTTCGTAGTCATATGTTTGTTCTATGTGTGCGTATATGCCATCATCATTGTCATCATCAACATCATCATCACCACCACCATCATCATCATCATCATCATCATCAATAGCATCATCATCACCATCGTCTTCCTCATCCATCTAGTCAGTGTTGTGCAAGCACTGGTCTTGTTTCTATGATACTGATTTTAGAGGTGCTTAGGGTTTAGGGTAAAACCACAGACCCCGCAAGCCTACATTGTAAACCGCGACATCTTCGGTTCGCTTCATACGTCGTTGTACTCAGGAGACAGATTCGTGGCCTGTCTGCACTGGATCATGTTTTCAGATTTTCTGGCTCAGCTGGTCGCAGACCTGTAAGAATTCGGCTTGGGGTTTATAGTGTTGGCGGCGGACACCACCCTAGACGATTCGGTACACCTCGACTTTCCAGGGCTCTTGGCGTTACGGGCCTTTAGGGGTTCAGGGTTTAGGATTTAGGTTTGTTTTGCATTATCCAGCTTCCTTATTCCATGTCCCCAAACCGGGCTTTTTGGCCTTGTCCTCCACCTATGGTTGTGGTACATGGTCGGAAGCCCCATGTTTAGATATGTAGGGAGAGTTGTTTCTTCGCTGCTTTCGTTGAAACCTTTCGGTTCGTGCACCCAAGCCCTACCTATAGTCTCCATTGTAGTTCCTTTTTTTGGTTAAACCAAGTATATATTTGGATTTTTATTAGGTATCCACAAAAAGGAACTACAATGGAGACTATAGGTAAAGCGAAAGGAACTATCAGCTGGTCTTTAATGGCGTGGTGACGGATGGCACCACCTCCAACAACGAGGCAGCTGCAACAAGACATTGGGGTTTTAGCTCAACCCTTGCAACCAAAGTCACTGAAATACAAGATCCCAGTATCTAGACTTTCCTATGCACAACCTCTAATATAGGGCTCGGAGTAATTCGGCAGAGTATTCACGTATAGCTCCTATATACAGAATCTATACGATAGTGTACCCCCCATGCCCTGCTCCCATCATTATGGCCCCTTGATTACCGTCTACAAGCGAAAACCGGAAACTTCGATGCTTCAACCCAGGAACGATTGAAGAGTCTCCATCCTTCTATCGTCCCGTCTCCAACTGCTGGCAGTTTGAGGTCCTAAACCCGCAACATCCCTCAACAATGAACTCTAAAGGCCTTACAAACCCCAAACGCCCAACACGCCCAAGCTCGGATTCTCGAACTAAGCCTAGAGGGATTACAGTTTCAAGGCTGGTTTGAAAGTTTCGGATTTATGACTTTGGGTCTAGGGTTTCGATTGCGGGGCTTTGGCTTTAGACGGGTTCCGGGCTCAGGTCCATTGTTTCGGGGTTGTTGGGTTAGTTTTTCAGTTTCGGACAGCTGACTGGGGTTTCGTATGTAAGGGAGAGGGGGTAAGCCCAAACCCAAAACCCCAAACCCTAAAGCCCAAACAGGCAGTGCTGTGCAGGCTTACGGCTTGAAGTGAAGCCTCAGGGCTAGATGCTCACGTCTTCGGCTTCCTTTTAAAGGGCCGCAACGTTGAGAGCCAAGGATTGGTCGAGAGCTTCGGGGATTACCAATGCCGATACAACTAGTACCAGGCTTTCTTCAGGGTTCCTCAGCGCCCTCAGTTCTACTATCATACCCACATATGTAATCAGTCTTCTTTAGGGCCTTTGGGGTCGTTCGTGCAATTAGCTATCATTACCCTATCATATAGACATCTATAAACTACATCTCGTCTTCGTTAGATTAGCCAACGTATTCTGTAGGGCTCCTGATTTGCACTTGTTATCGTGTTTTAGAAATCAGCATTAGTATTATTTATAAGGGCTCACCAAAATTTTGTCTGCTATAATTAGTCTTCTCTGCGGCTTTCTATTCGTTGTTACAGCTGTAGTCTTGTGAGTCTAGTGTTGTGTGCCAATGTCACGTTTCTTTGAGGCTCGAGGTTTAAGGCAACAAAGTACCGACCAATGTGGCACTTGGGATACCCATCCTGTATCGTAGGTTGGTATGTTGAGGGGGCTTATGATTATCAGCTGTCTACTTGGACCTTCAAGAAGGGAATCAGGAGTGGCGCTTCTCAGTTGAAGTGCTACGACTGCCATTGGTTTCGCGTATTTTCTCCAGGTTACCCTCCGGGTTGCCGAGCTGGGAATCGCAGAATCGGAGTTTCAGTCTCCAAACCCAGTGATGGGGACCCCTGATGGAAAGTGGACCCCCATCAGATTCCTCGGGCTGGCTAGGATCCCAATGAGAATCCTACTATGAAGGGAACTTGGTAAAGCCTAAACCCTGAACCATTAAATCCTGTGACCTAAACCCTAAACCCCTTTTTCCCGAAGCTCCTCGGAGGTTTTGTCTGTGTGGTCCATGGATGATGCTGTGGGAGATCCCTACAATGTCATCGAGATGGGTGACGCTCGCTGCTTGCGGACAAGCCAGTCAGCTGTTGGTTGTTGTCTAAGTGGGACCGTACTTTGCCTGACTTAACGCTCGAAATCCTAGGCTTAGGCTGGCACCAAGAACACGAGAAGTGTTGTTTATTGGAGGGCCTTCTGTTACAGCTACAGTGTAGCATCCTTGCTGCTGCTACTGCTGCTGCTGCTGCTGCTGCTGCTGCAGCTGCTGCCGGCGCTGCTGCTGCTGCTGCTGCTGCCGCTGCTGCTGCCGCCGCGGCTGCTGCTGCTGCTGCCGCTGCTGCTGCTGCTGCAGCTGCTGCCGCTGCTGCTGCTGCTGCTGCCGCTGCTGCTGCTGCTGCCGCTGCTGCTGCTGCTGCCGCCGCGGCTGCTGCTGCTGCTGCCGCTGC
>CAJNDV010010935.1:19570-31998 GCA_905221635.1 Symbiodinium sp. CCMP2456
TTTTTTTTCTTTGTGTGTGTGTATATCCCGCAAGCCCACCCAGACCGCACATCCTCGTTTGAATCAGGATTGGCCAAAGAAGCAATCGACAATGGGCGCTTGTTGTGGAAAATACGTCCCAAATTTCACAAGTGCCCCAGCGATGTTAGCAACTGATGTGCTGTCATGGCAAACTTTTGCTGATTCATCTTTTTACATTATGCAGGCTGGACCACATTTGCTATGATGAAGCCCAAAGGGTGAACCCGCTTGTGCTCAGCTGCTACATGGATGAAGATGCTGCCGCTAATCTGCAATCATAGAGCATTACAGGGAGTCTCGGGATTATCATGAGCATCGCAAACCCAGGTGGGAAAAGTCAAACGAATGGCTGTGAAAAGTCACCCGCAACAGCTGGGCAGACAAGTTTTACATAGATATGCTGCATATGTGTGCTGCCGATGGCTTCGTCGGTTGGAGTCACGGGACTGGGCATAAACATGCCGGGCGTGCCTCGATGAAAAGGATTGACACGGCAACGTCGTCTTCGAAGAGCAGATTGTGAGGTATCCCTAAACCCCTAGCCGGCCACTAAACATCTGACCCATTTCAATCGTTCATGCAGAAGTGACCCCATGTTATCTTAAGGCAGAATCTACCGAGTCAAGAAGAAGAAGTCCCTCTTAATGAAGATATGAACAAGTGCTTCTTATTAAATGTCCTTTGATCAAGACCTTCCTTAACAGTACGTCGGGGGGTGCTGGTAGGGATTAGGGTTTAGGGTTCAGGGTTTGGTGTTCAGGGTTTAGGGTTTGGGGTTCTTTAAGTTCGGGTTAGACTTAAGCTTTGGGGATTAGGGTGTAGGGGTACGCCAGGCGTTTCAATCGGAAGTTCTGGAACCGATTGCCGCATCCGGTCTTGGATGCTGTCATTCTGCATCTCCTCTCGCCTTGCGGTGCCAGTCACGTTGGAGGAGTCGAGCAGGAGGAGCTGTATCTTCATCGATTCATCCAGCACATCCTTAGCCTACGATATTGAAACAGTGGCGGACTTCGCAATCGCCACACGGACATCATGACAGCGTATCATCTCATGGGGGAGGCGAGTCTGGTGGTAGCAGCATCCAGGTGCAAAGCGAGCCCTCGAGAAGGAGGTTCAGACAACGACGGTTCAGCAACAGTGCTACGTCCGTATACCTGGATGTAAGATAGTTTGGCTTTCAAGGGGGGGGGTCAGTCCGGGTCAATAAAAAAACATAAGATTGATACTTGGATCATACCTGCGATCATGAATCCGAACCGCCCGAGAGATTCAAGCCCCAACACCGAGACGAAGAATGCCCAAAACCCTAAAAACACCTCTACAACAAAAAATAACCTATAGTTCCTCTAAAGTGGACCCTACTATAGAACCCGATAGTAACTATAGTACCCAAAAAGGAGCCCGCACAGGAACCCTTAAAGAGAGCCTAGGATATCCCTGCATTGCAAAAAACAACAATCCATTGAGAACAGTTTTTCAGGATTTATGTAGGGTCTTCGGATGTTTGAGGACGACATGGTGTTTTCGGTAGCTTTAAAGGTTTGGAGTTCAGAGAATCCTGGTGAATACCGATATGAGAGAGGTCGGAATAAGTAGGAATATACATCCACTGGAGCCCCTATAAGGGGCCCAAATAGTTACCAAACTATTGCGTAGGGTTCCTGAATAAATCATGCGATAACATGCCCCAAAACCCTATCCGAACCGGTAAGGACTTAAGTTAAACTCGCTAGAAGCACGCCCCTTTCCGTTTTCGGTTAGCTTACAACCAGGAAGCCCGATTTGAGAACCCTCATAAAGTCCATACAGAAGCCTTGCAACAACCATGCAAGAATCCTAAGTAGCATAGAGGTCGGAACAAGCATTAGTGGACTAAGTGTACTATGGTATGCTCCCAAGCGCGATTCTACTTGCTAAGGCCCCGATAAGAAAACTCTCATGGGACCCTTTACAGAAACCCTAGTAAGCCCTAAGCTCCGTAAACCCTGGACCCTGAACCCTAACCGCATTTATCCCTAAACTCTACCTATAGTCTCCATCGTAGTTCCTTTTTGGGGATACCTTATAGGATCCTAAATATATAATATAATTGGTTTAACCAAAAAAGGAACTACAATGGAGACTATAGGTAAACCCTAAGAACGACTGGCAAGGCTCTATGCTTTCCGCACTTCTCAAAGCAGTGTGGGATCATCACCTCCTGCCTCTCAGAATCGGCTCCTGGCACTGGGTCTTAAGGGTTTCGGGGTTTTGGAGTTTAGGGTTTCGGGTTTTTTGAGTTTCGGGTTTCGGGTTTTTGGAGTTTAGGGTTTCGGGTTTTTGGAGTTTAGGGTTTAGGGTTTTTGGAGTTTAGGGTTTAGGGTTTCGGGGTGTTGGGGGCTTGGGGTTTAGGGTTTAGGGTCTAGGCACTGGGTTTGAGGGTTATTGGGGGTTTGGGATGGTTTAGGTTCGGGCTTTCTGTTCTTGGGTTTGAAAGTGTTTTCTCTTGGGTTTTCGGGTGTCTGTGGATGGGGACTTTAGATGTTTGGCTTTGCGGTTGTTCGTTTTCTGTGGGTTCTGGAAGTACAGTGACGACGACAAGCGGTGGGCTGCAAGCTTCCTGCTCCGCCCCTTCCTTTGTAGCTCCCAAAACTCCCAAAGCCAGACGCGGCCCTCAACCGGAAGTACGGTCGAACTTTGTCTTTAGAAAACCACATTCCTTCACCAGAGTCTCGCACCTTTCTTAATCGGATATAGCATTAAAGAATTGTCCGAATTCCACCAGAGTCTCAGTACATTTCTTGTTTGACACCTAGAGGGCTTGAGCCCAAGACCTTCCATGAAGTCGTAGGCGCCTTACCCATTGCGCTGCCTCATCCCATCCAGTTTCACGTGCAAAATCAGCAGTCTTTGAGCATTTTCGCATTGCTAGCACCACCTGCCTGGGAACCAGCTGGGCCTGCTTCTTTGTGGTAAGTAAACAAGCAAAGACCCTCGATTTCTTGGTCCTAGCTCCACTTTCACGGACAAAATCAGCAGTCTTTGGGTATTTTGGCATTGCCAGCACCACCTGCCTGGGAACCAGCTTAGGTCTTGCGGTGCTTCTGTCGAGGGATTATTCCACATCTGCAGTATTCGTGCCGTTTCGGCGGTGAGTTAAGGGCCAAGCGGCTGAATGTGCTGAGAACGAGCTTGAAGCATCGAGGTTGTAAGCAGCGGGCGGCGAAACGTCGTGAAGCTCGTCCTGCCGCAGGATACTATAGGGGCCTTAATCATTAGAATAGGGTGTTGGGGCCCATTATCCAGTAATTACAATGAGGAACCCCCCAAAATAGTACTGGTAATTGTTTTGGTTCCTACATTACCCTATAAGCAACCTCTTAAGAGGCCAGGCCGTTCTCAGGGTAAGAGTTCCTTCTGCTGCAGCTCGGGTTTGGGATTCAAGGTCCTGTCGGATAAACTTCCAAGCATACCTATAGTCTCCATTGTAGTTCCTTTTTTTGGTTAAACCAAGTATATATTTGGATTTTTATTAGGTATCCACAAAAAGGAACTACAATGGAGACTATAGGTAGCTCTTTTCCACTTTGCAAGACTGAGATTCATTCCTCTACATGACGCTGATGCCGATAGGATTTTCCAACTAAACATGCGCTAGCAAAGCTCCAGTACAAAGCTAGTGGTCACATCGGAAAATGATAGTAGTATGTCGTAGCATTATAACTACAAGGATACGTTCAATTCTGAAAGCAGCAACAACCGTATCAACAACAACAGCAATAATCCGAATGCAGAATTATTGGCAAAACCAGCGATCCAACACTCCTTAAGGGCTTTCCCAGGAGTTCTGAATGTTCAGGACCTCAAGTACTATAGGGGCCGAAATGATTACCACCACTATCTTGGGGGCTCCTTACTATAATTATGGTAGAATGGGCCCCAAAACCCTTTACTAATTATTCGGGCCCCTAAACCCTTAACCCTTATAGTAGCCCTTATAGAACCCTTTAAGGATCCCTCTAAAGGAGGCCCCAAAACCCTAATCTAATTATCAAAGGCCCCTACACCCTAAACCCTTATAGTAGCCCTTATAGAACCCTTTAAGGATCCCTCTAAAGTCTAAAGGAGGCCCCCAAACCCTACTCTAACTTCTAAGGCCCCGACATGAATCCTTCAGGACATGTCGGCCATCTCCGGTGCGTCTACGCAGCGCCTGGGCTGTTAGCATGGAGGGGTCAGGGGTTCATCGGTTTTCCACTTTCGACTAGCGCGAGATGGCTTTAGGGTTTGGAGGTTTGGGATCTACAGTAGAAGCCAGAAAGTTGGAACATCATTATCCTCATGCCCTCTAGGTAAAAGATGGGGGATCCCAGCACTAATCATCCTAAATCCATATTCAAACTTTCTGGGATTCACTATAAGGGTTCCGGGCTCAGGCTTTGGGGTTTAGGAGAGGTTCGAGCATACAGCCGTCGCTCTGAGCACTGCACTTGCACTAAAAATCATTCCCCCCGCCTCCCCCGGGGAAAAGCACAGCTAACACAACCTGGTGCGCTGAACGGACCTCCCCACCACCCGTCCCTCCGCGGTACAGTAGTATCGAAACGTTTCGAAATCAAGCCCCGGGGCTTTCTAAAATTCGTAAAACAACTATTCAAGCCTGAGGCCTGCCAAAGCGAGACTTTGACTTAATCAGAATTGACCCTGAAAGCAGAGAGGAACATCTAAGATTGGCAAAATCCTATGCCGAATCCAGAGCACTTTATATACGAGGCCCCCAGAATTTCGCCCCGGCCGGAGCAACTTCTGAAAGGTTTAGGGTTGGGGAGGAAAGGGTTTGGGGTTTGGGATCACCTAATTAAACATTCCGACATGAATGCAGGTGTCGAAAAATACCGTAAGGTTGTGTCTATGATGTAGGCTTCCTTGGTTTTAGAGTACACTATAAGCATCCCATGTTGCCCGAATGAAACCCTATTCCAAATTCTAAGTATCAAGGCTGGTCTCATTTCGTACCAGAAGGGCCCATGTCCATGTCACACTGTCGGCGATAATTTCTGTCGCTCTGAACCCTCAACCCCCAGTGTAGGGGTCTGTAACAGGCAAGTCCGATGAGGTTTGCCACAAAAACCAGGGTCGAAGCACTAAGTATCTATAGTCTCCATTGTAGTTCCTTTTGGGGTTACCTTTTACAGGATCCTAAATATAGAACTGGTTAAACCAGAAAAAGGAGCTACAATGGAGACTATGGGTAGGCCACGGGGCGCGATAAGTCAGCCTAGGGCCGGGACTGGTTGGGAGGAGAGAACGGCATGCTGCGAGATTCTAGGGAGTTCAGGGATAGTGTAGGGGCCTTAATCATTAGAATAGGGTTTGGGGCCCAGTATAGTATTATTATAATAAGGAAGCCCCCAAAATATATTCCAAAATATTATAGGTAATTGTTTAGGCCCCTACATTAGTGAGACCTAGGATGAAGGTTTTCAGAGATCTCTGGGACGAAGCTGTGTGCACGGATGGTGGATAGCTGTTGTTCAGGGTAGCCTCTCAGCGAAGGTTCCGCAGATGACGCAGCTTGGCACCCATGGTGCCGGCTAAGTACGCACAAACCCCAAACGCCGTAGGCCCAAACCGAAAAAGCCACGCCCTAGACCCTAATGCTGCAACCCCAAAACCCCAGAATCCTAAAACTCCCAATATTCCTAAATGATCCAACACCCCAGGCACACGATTCGCGTTTCGCAGCTGTCACTTCCCGTCCTCGGATTCTTCGGCAGCTTGGTGAAATCATTGAGTTGAGGTTTAAGGGTCTGGGTTTGGGGTTTGGGTTTAGGGTTTAGGGTTTGAGGGTTAGGGTTTGGGTTTGGGGTTTCAGGTTTGGGGTTTGGGACCTCTGTGACCCTGAGTTGAGAGGTCTATCTGCGATTGCCTTCAGCATCACAGCTTATTGTCCCTAAACCCTAAACCCTAAACCGTTGTTTTGGACTATGAATATCAGGGCGTATGATGCTCGAGACTTCGCAGGAGCACCATGGCTAATTGATCAGGTCATTGACCATAGGCTCAAAGCGTGACCAACAGGTCAGGGGTATACTCTCTGGACGTATCACTTCGGGTCCAAGCGTGGTGGGCACATGCAATTGATGATCAAGTGTTTTGAAAGAAAGGGGCCCAAGTTAACCATGCCTGCAGGCCGCTGTCTCCAGCTTCGGTACCGGCACCACACTTCAAAAAGGTACCGTGCCTCTGTAAACCCAGGAACCCTAAGCACTGAAGTAAAGCCATATAAGCCCTATATATGCCCGAAGGCAAGACTTATCTTTAGAGCAACTGTCACATCGGGACCTCTGGCTGGATGGTTGGCGGTTAGCACATGGGGCTTCGTGCTGCCTTTTTCAACATCCCACGAAAAACGGCACCCATGTTCGAGAACCCCTTTCAAGCTTACCACGCTGGAGGCCAGCGTATGGGTGAGGGTTTAGGGTTTAGGGTTTAGGGTTTAGGGTTTAGGGTCCAACGTCCAATACCTTCAACGCTGCAAAGCCGTAAGCCTCAGGCAAACCAAAGTAGAGATCTTGATGTGCGTAGGTATGTAATGGAATCTAACCTAATCTAATGTAGTGTAATGTAATGTGTTGTACCGTAGTGTACTGCAATGGACTGCAATGCAATGCAATGCAATGCAATGCAATGCAATGCAATGCAATGCAATGCAATGCAATGCAATGCAATGTACTGTAATGTAATGTATTGTAATGTAACGTAATGTATTGTATTGTATTGTAATGTTTTGTAATGAATGCAATGCAATGCAACGCAATGCAGTGAAATGAAATGCAATGCAACGCAATGACATGCAATTCAACGCAATGTATGCATGCATGTACATATACTTACGTATGTATGAAACACTATACACTCCATCCAACTCTTGCAACCAACTGTGTCATCCATTTGATGCAAACCCTAAACCCTAAATCCCTAAACCCTAAACCCTAAAGCCCTAAAACCTTAAGCAAACCTTGTTCAGGTACGCCGCTCGCGGGCCAGGCAGACTTGGCTTGCTTTACGGCGAAAGGTTGCAGGTTCAGGGGTTTTCTTTTTGGGGTCGGGGGGTCGCCATAAGAGTTCTACAATTATAAGCGTTTCGTAAGCGTAAGCGTTCTCTAACGGTTTACGGTGTATGCGATAAACCCTCTAGCGACCCTAGCGATGGTGCAGGGTTTCCCTGTGGCACCAAACCGCGCAGAATAGTAGGTAGGTTTCTCAGTTTTATGAATCTTAGATTTGCTTTTGCCATGTTTAACCCTTTAACCCGTTCCATAGTAGGTTATTGGAGTCAGAGGCAGAGTCTATAGGGCTTAGCCAAATCCGGATCCCTCAAGGCCCGAGCTATTCCGGGTTTGAGGATTGCTGCAGGGCATTTCAGCCGATGCAGGACATCCTTGGAAGGCTTCAACTGGTTTTAGGGTGTAAGGTTTAGGGTTTATAGGGGTTTAGGGTTTAGGGGTTTAGGGTATAGGGTTTAAGGTATAATATACTGACTGCAAAACCCTTGTCGAACTATTGAGGCCCGTGTGTTACTGTGGACTCTGTCCACACCCCAAAGCCCAAAGAGACGAAAGCCTCAGCGGTACACCCTAAACCCTAAACCCTAAACCCTAAACCCTAAACCCTAACAAGTAGGTATTCATAAGCTTGCGCAGTCCACAGAGGCTTCACAGTTTTATGTGAAGGCCGGAACAACTAGAGTCGTATCCCCTTACTTAGTCCATATAACCGTATACTGTAAAAATACCATACTACCTGTAGTCTCCATTGTAGTTCTTTTTTGTTTTAGCCAGTTTTATATAGAGGA
The DNA here is from genome assembly GCA_905221635.1 of Symbiodinium sp. CCMP2456. Classification (NCBI taxonomy): domain Eukaryota; class Dinophyceae; order Suessiales; family Symbiodiniaceae; genus Symbiodinium; species Symbiodinium sp. CCMP2456. The sequence goes on from CAJNDV010010935.1 coordinate 27,429, forward strand.
TCCTATAAGGTAACCTCAAAAGGAACTACAATGGAGACTATAGGTATAATTATCGTACAGCAAACCCTTAATACAAGTCATCAGGTGCCTTCTACGAAGCAATTATTATGCAATCCCAAAACATATGTACAACCCTGCAACAACCTCACCCTATCTTATATGGCTTCATGGCTCATAATGTATAGAGTTGCAGTTTGCGTTTGCCGCTGTAGGGTTTGGGGCTTAGGGTGTAGGGCTTGTCCTTTTGGGGGGGTTAGTTTTTAGGGTTTCAGGGTTTCGAGTTCGACGGTATGGGACTTGACTTTTCAGACTTAGCGACTCGGATCTTTAAACTTAAAGCTCTAATGTAGGGGCCTGAATAATTGCCTATAATATTGTGGGGTCTCCTTATTATAACGATACTATAAAGGACCTCCAAACCCTATTCTAATTATTCTAGTAATTAAGGCACCTATGTTAAACTCAAATCCCATGTCAAACTGCAGCTCTTCGTTGGTGGAGGTCTCCCTGCCCGACGACACGCGCGTACACTTCACCGAGTCTTCGGGAGTCTTTCTGTGGAAGGATCGGCCAAGCATGCAGAAACTTCACTAGCCCTCCGAAGTCAGGGTTTCAACCAAGGACTTCTCGGGTTCAGAGTTATGAATCAAGGGAACTGCTTAGGGTGGCGCGGGCGCCCAGGTAGTGCGGGACGTGGCTCCGGCTGTGGCACGGTAAACTAGGGTCCTTTTTGGGTCCCCAATATATAAGGACCCTCAGCGGGACCTAATTTAGACGACTACCCATATTCATGTTAGATTCCACTATGTTGACCACTTTGCGGCCTCAAAGTCTCTGAGTCACTGCGGTTGTCCTCGTGATCTCCCCGAGTAGATTGCGGGAAGCATGCGGGGGAAGCACTCGTGAGTGAATCCTGCAGCATGAGAAGCATCCTGAATTTTCTGAGAGCTTGAGGGATCATCTTCTGATGGTCCCCACTGCGTCTCTTGGGGTGGTGTCCTGCAGTCTCTCCGTATTTTCAATTGCTAGTCTCCTCGTTGTCTCCTCATTGCTTCTTGGGTCTCTTGGTGGTCTGCTCGGTTTCTCGTGGGGGTCTTGCGGTTTCCTGCTTGTCGTGGTCGTCGTCGTGGCTTTGGGCTTAGGGGTTAGCTTTGCAGTTGCGGGCTCAGGGTCAAGTCTTACTGTTTAGGATGTAGGGTTTTGGGGAATAGGATCTTTGGGTTAAGGCATGCAGTTTGATGGTTGTCGGCTAGGACGGTTGTGCTTCTGGTAGTATGAGTAGCAGCAGCCACAATGGATTTTATCATCAACAGCTTCCTCCCGTCATCGCTAAACGTCTGAGGCTTATAGTAGTCTAGGGGGTCCATAAATACGCTTGGGGGGGGACATTCTACTATGATTTTGCAGCGACCACTACAGTTGCTAATCATTGCTAACTCTGGAAGCCCAAAGCATATTCTAGATGAGTACATGGACCCTTGAGGGAGCCCTTAAAGGAACCTTTAAAGCAGGCATTTAGGGGATGCCTCACCTCAAAGGCAGAGGCGGATGCTGAACCCGAGCCCTGGACCCGACTAAAACTCTGCAACACGCTTACAAAACCGAAGCCCCTTGAGCCCTAAGCTTTGAAACCCGAAGCCCTATAAGCCCTATAAAGCCCTAACCCCTAAAGGGATGTGCAGCTCTACACCCTAAGCCCTCTAGGCCCTAAAACCATTAAGTGGAAGCTTTCTCCTTTGTGCCAGGCCCCGCGCCGGACGCCGAGTGCAACAGCTGGTTCGGCCTCATGGCTTCGACATGGTGAAAGGTGTCTTTAAAATGGGGGGTTTGGGGCTTTGGGGTTCTAGGGTTCAGGGTTTTAGGGTTTCGGGTTTAGGGTTTAGGGTTTGAGGTTTTGAGGTTTTAGGGTTTGGGGTTGTAGGCTTTTAGGTGTTAGGGTTTGGAGATTGATAGCTTTAGGGCATTACGGTCTGGGGGTTTAGGGTTTCAGGTTTTAGGAGACGAGGGTTGGTCGGAATTTGGGCTGTAGGCTCCCTGCCTGTTCCTTGCTGATGTAATTCAGGTTTAGGGTTCAGGGTTTAGGGTTCAGGGTTTAGGGTTTAGGGTTCAGGGTTTAGGGTTTTGGGTTTTGGGCTACAGGTAGGTTTACACGAGGCGCTGAAGATAAATGTGTTTCTGAGCCTAGTGTATACATCACTTCCTCTTGCATCGAAGGACCCCAGAGAGGCTTTTCATTTAGGGTTTACCTATAGTCTCCATTGTAGTTCCTCTTTGGGGATACCTTGTAAAATCCTTAATATATAGTTGGTTAAACCAAAAAAAGGAATTACAATGGAGACTATAGGTATGTTGAAGGTTTCGAGGTGGCTTTAGGGCTCAGGGGGGCTTACTAGCTTAGGGTAGACAGCGGAGGTAACAGCCTGGTTTGGCATGATCTTCTTAGGGCCTTTAGAGTTTAGGGTGTAGGGTGCCAGAAAGTTGGAACATCAGTATCGTTATGCGGTTGAGGTGCAGCGTAATCTATCCCAGCACGAGTCATCCCAACATCGATGTTCCAAATTTCTGGGGCTCGCTACGTTTGTTTGAGGGCGCGGCGTTGTTCCATCGTGCTCAGTCTCTCCCGATCTTGCAACAAGTAACGGATAGATACCGTGCGCATACAGAGGAGGCAGGGAGGTCGATGGACATCTTTCCTCAAACCCTCCAGTCTGTAATGAAACATGAGGTGGTCGTTACGCCGGGCGATGGCAATCAAGCTCCCTTCCGCGGCTTTGTCTCAACCCATAGCTATCCGATCTAGCTTCGATCTCGACGCGGAAGGCAAGAAGTTTATAGAATCACCTAGCCTAGAGCCACTTTACCTGGAAATTCGGGGTGGGTTACTGTTTCCTAAACTAAAAAGCCTAAATCCCAAACCCTTAAATGAACCTTGCCATTAGTTTCCATGGTAGTTCTTTATTTTGGTTTAATCAGTTCTATATGTAGGATCCTATAAGGTAACCCCAAAAAGGAGCTACACTGCAGACTATAACCCTAACCCTAAGCCCTAAACCCTATAGGTACAGTGCAAACATCCCTGTAGCCTAGTTGCTGTGTAGGTGACTAGGCCCCCGAGCCTGTTACACAGAAGCCCAATCCTAAACCCTAGGGTTTAGGGTTTTGCTGGGCTTAGGGTTTGGGGTTTTTCTGGGCTTCGGGTTTAGGGTGTTTTTGGGCGTAGGGTTTAGGGTTGTGTTGGGCTTAGGGTTTAGGGTTTAAGGTTTAGGGTTTAGGGTTTAGGAACCCTCCCAAACGGTCCAAAGTACTTCCTGAACTTATGAAAACCTATAGCATATCCAAAAACACGCTACGCTGATCAAGACGCCTGTATATTCCATTAAATCAGCGTTGATTTGTCCAGCAGCACGTGATATTCGAGATTCCGCACCACCGAACCTCAAGCGCAAGGCCCATGGCCCTAAACCCCTCAACCCCCTGAGCCGTAAGTTGAATACTTAAACCCTACCAGGTATGGACCTTAAATTAAAACCCTGATGCCTATACACCCTGACCCCGAAACCCTAGACCCCGTTAGTATAGAAAACCCATATAGCCTTCCTTTGGGTTTAAAACCCTATAAACCCTAAACCCTGAGGTCTGTTAATCTATTTATATTACAATATGCCCCTCAACCCCATTCGAAGAATTCGGGCCAGCCATCTCTTTGCCCCTTTTCTAGAAACCCTTATAGAACCCTTCCGAAGGAACCTTATAAGCAACTTTCACATAAATCTTGTTCTATCTTATATGGCCTGGTTCTGATCCCTGGACCCTAAACGACGTAACCTAATTTGAGCCCTAAACCTCTAATCGGGAAACTCTCCACCCCTAAAGGCCCTAAAGGCCCATATTCCCCTGAAGCCAAAAAAAAACCCGAACCCTAAAAGCCCTAAAGGCCCGTTTTCCCCTAAACCCTTCTAAACCCCTAAAAGCCCTCAAGGCCCGTATTTTGAGCCCTAAACCCTAAACCCTAAACCCTAAACCCTCAACCCTAAACCCTAAACCCTAAACCCTAACCCCTAAACCCTAAATCCTAAACCCAACTTCGGAAACTGGGAGTTGAAACATGTCGCGTGCTTGGGAGACCTTCTCTCGGATTCCGGAGGTTTCGGAGGTGTACGACGGGTTTCGTAGAGGGTTTAGGTTTAGATTTTAGGGTTTAGGGCTTAAGGGCTTAGGTTTAGAGTTCACGGTTTAGGGTTTAGGGTTGGTTTCATGAGCGGCGTTTAATGGGTTTACATAGAACAGCTTCACAGGGTTTCATGTCAAAAAAGGGCTTACAGTAGCACTCCACGACAGCTTTACAGGATTCTAAGGCTGAGGGCATGCCCGAAGTATCCAAGCTAATATATCTTAGGGTTTAGGGTTTAGGGTTACCCTATACCATAAACCCTAAACCCTAATCCCTAAACCCTAAACCATAATCCCTAAACCCTAAACCCTAAACCCTAAAACCACACAGGCTCGAACAGCACACTGACAGCCCGGCAGGGTTGGGTGCATGCGTGGTCACGGACTGCTGCGTGAATCT
>CAJNDV010010935.1:36494-60424 GCA_905221635.1 Symbiodinium sp. CCMP2456
CTAAACCCTAAACCCTTACTTCCTTATAGACGTCCTTGAGGAGGCGGCTCCCTCTTAGGGCTGCTTTACAGAAGTCCTGAAACAGGCGGCTCCTTAATAGGGGCTTCCTTATAGAAGTCCTTTTCCGGTTTAGGGTTTAGGGTTNNGGTTTAGGGTTTATAGGGCTTCCTTATCGAAGCCCTGAAAAAGGTAGGGTCCTTCGGGGTAAAGGCAAAGTCTACACCGAAAAAAACCCTAGAGCCGAAGCCTTCGACCTTCCACCCGTAAGGGTTGAGGGGCTTAGGGTTTAGAGTTTAAGGGTTTCGGGTTTACGGGCTTTGGGTATAGGGTTTGGGGGCTTAGGGTTTAGGGTTTAAGGGTTTAGGGGTATAGGGTTTAGGGCTTAGGGTTGGGGGCTTTAGGGTTAAGGGGTATAGGGTTCAGAGTCGCGAACTGAGGCATTTTCGGTTCCAGCGTTCCACAAGGACGCGGTGATCTGCCAGAGGTGGGTGCATCGATGTTTTGTGTGTGTTTTTTGTTTATCATGTTTTTGTGATGTTTTGCAATTGGAGGATGTGCCACGCTGTAGTTGCTGAATCTGTGGAATTCGGAATATGTTGGTTTCTGGGTTCTGTGGTGGTGCCTCAACTCTACGATCTGGAGATCTCCCAACCCTTAATCCGTAAATCCTCCAGCCTTCAAGCCTTAAACCCTAAGCCATGCAGCGCGAAGCCCAAACCCTGGACCTCAGACCCCGGACCCTGAAGCCTAAAGCTAAAACCTTTAGCCTCAGTCCCCAGACCCTAAACCCTACAACCCTCAAGCCCTAAAGCCACAACCCTTCGACCCCCTTAAACACCCTAAACCCTAAACCGTAAACACGGTCACATGCTTCGACTCTGGGCGTTTGCGCTGTCGGGTCGAACCTTATAGGGTATAGGGTTTAGGGTTTCTTGTTTAGGGTTTTGGGGTTTCGGGCTTAGGGTTGTGATTATGGACCCAATCCCTAGCTGGAATTTAGAAAACCTACCTTCTCCAGGTTCCTTCTCATGAACTCCTTATACAAGTCTTTCGGGTTAGGGTAAACCCTAAAGCCCTCAACCCTAAACCCTAAACTTTAAACCCTGAACTCTAAACCCTAAAGGCCCCACCGCCTTCAGTGTATGCAGTAGGGTCACCGGTTCTGAATGTTGTGAAGCGGGCGCAAGCGGCAGCAGCCCCGTGGGCTTCAGGGATTAGGCTTCTTGGGTTTCGAGTTTAGGATAGATGGTTTCGAGTGTAGGATTTGGGACTTTTTGAGTTTAGGAGTTATGGTTTTGGGGCTGGGGTGAGAATGCGACAGTCGAGCATGCTTGCGGAATCATCTGTGCAACTACCAGAAACTCGAGACACCTATCAGTGGTTTAGGGTTTTGGGTCTGGGAAGTCCTAATACCCCCCCCCCCCCTCCAAACACTCGCACCTTAAAGCCTAGCCCGAAACCGAAACCCTAAACCCAAACCCTAAACCAGCTAAAGGCCCCCAAACGCTGCAGTTTAGGCAGTATGTAAGCCCCAATCCCGGAAACCCTAAACCACCCCAAAGACCCTAAAACCTAGACAGACCCTATAGACCCCAAGACTTGAAGCCCTAAACCGCAGACCCCAGAGACCCTAAAACCGAGACCCTGTAGACCCTAACTTCAACTTCGAAGAAGCTAGCTTTTCAAGGATATATATATATATATATATTTACAAACTAGAATAGAGAACGCTGAAAAGGCAGGTTATTTGGGGTCAAGGTAAATCCTGCAACTCTAGACCCTACCGTAACCTACCAAAACCTACCTTTTTTGTAGGGGTCCCTATAAATTCCATATTAAGGGATTATAATAAGAACCTACAACAAAGTAGGTTTTGGTAGGTTAAGGTATAGACCCTGACACCCGGAAGCCAAAGGTGGGCACTGGAGGCTGGTCCTTCGGAAATGGATGCACGTACAGCTGGGCCCTTAAAGCTTTAGGCAGGGTTTAGGGTTTAGGGTTTTAGGGGTTTGGGGTTTAGGGTGTAGGAGATGGGGTTTAGGCTTTCAGAGGTTATGCGGTTTAGGGTTCAGTTTAGCCAAGCAGGGGCCTGAGGGGTTTCTAGGGCCAGTAATGGCTGAGTGAGCCCGATAAAGAACCGTCATTCATGCAAAAGTCGACCCTGAACTTGATAAGCCCGTACCCAAATTGGTATTCGCACACGGATCCTAGTGTCTATTAGGCCCCTGCCTTACTAGATCTCAACTCCCAGCTCCAAAAGCCCGGCCTTCCCAGACGGACCGCATGGTCTCTTGAGGGTTCAGGGTTTAGGGTTTAGCCCTCCTCCTACCGCATGGTTTAGGGTTTAGGGTTTAGGGTTTATGGGGTTGTCCGAAAGTCGAACAAATTAGACAGGAAGGGTGTAAGATGCCACAGCAAGTTTCTGGAGCCTCACAGAACTCTGCGAAACTCGTGGTTGCCGGTACCACGTAGTGTCCACGTCGAACCCTAAGCCGGGACCTGAGACCTGGCTTGCACATACAAATCCAGTTTTTGAGGAGGCCTGAAGTAACATAGGGGCCAAAAATCATGACCTATACTACTTTGGGGGTTCCTTAGTACAACTATATATATATATATATATTATATAATATATATATATATATATATATGTATAGGATGATATGCCCACAAACCCTATCCTGATTATTAAGGCCCCTACGTTAGTTGCAGAGGGCCAGACCGGGCTGCGTGAATTCGCCAGGGCCTCGCAGGATGATATCTTGGTCACTCCGAAGAGTGGCGTTTAGGGTTTAGGGTTTAGGGTTTAGGGTTGAGGGTTTAGGGTTTAGGGTTTTTAGGGTTGAGGGTTTAGGGTTTAGGGTTTAGGGTTTAGGGAAATCGTTATGAGGCGATTGCGCCGAGAGGCGCCTACTTGGCTCCAAGCCGGGCATGATGGAGGAGATGTTGAAGATAGAACCCTCTAAGGATCCCTTTAAAGGAACCTCCAAAACCCGATTCTAAATTATTAAGGCCCCTATACCCTAAACCCTTATAGTAGCCCTTCTAGGGCAACACGGTGGATGGTTCGAATACCGCCTTTGAGATTGTCTCGGCGGGTGGAAGCACCCACCCGGCCAGGACAGACTAGGGGAGGCAAATACTGACCGCATATATGATGCGTTTAGGGTTCAGGGCTTTAGGGTTTAGGGTTCAGGGTTTTAGGGTTTAGGGTTCAGGGTTTTAGGGTTTAGGGTTTAGGGGTGTCACCAAGCTCATCAGGCTTCCCCGCATAAATAAAAATTGTAATAACAAGGGGTCTACATGAGGTGTTGCGAGTCGCTGCGTTCGGAGATGTTTGGATCCTAGGAATTCGCAGGTTTATGAATGAAGGTATTGTCGTCAAAGGGTTACCGTGGCAGAGATTTAGGGCATTTAGGGCTACCTAAACCCTAAACCCAAAACCCTAAACCCTAAACCCGAAACCTTCCTGAAAGTAAGGTGGAGCGGTAAGGGAGGCCCCTTGTAGACTAGAGGCTCTTTGTAAGGATGCGATTTGGTTTCGTATTACCCATATTGTTTTGGGCGTTCCTTATTATAGTTTTAGTATAATATACCTCAAACCCTATTCTAATTATTAAGGGCCCTATATTATTGGCCAAATCCAACCTTAAGGCTCTTGTTTGAAAGGCGTGTCCTGCCTTCTACGACCTAGCAAGCCCTTGCGAAGCCCACAGTTTAGGGTTTGAGGGTTTTGGGGGTTAAGGGGTTTAGGGGTTTAGGGTTTAGGGGTTTAGGGGTTTAAGGTTTAGGGGTTTAGGGGTTTCTGGTTTAGGGTTTAGGGTTGCAATCGCACAAGCAGCCCTAAGCGGCAGAGCCATTGCCGACAGTTGCGGTTCCGGCTGTGGGTTTGTTGGAGGCTGTGTCTGACTCACCCCCGGTAGGAAATGCCCTTTTCGATGGGCTTGCAGTTTGCAGCTGCGTCGACGTCTGCAAAAAGTACAACAAGGTCCTGTCTGTCTTCTTCTCCTTCTGTTTAGGGTTTAGGGCCTACATCAACCTACCAAAACCTACTTTTTTGTGGTTTCTCATCATAATCCCTAATAGGGAATTGATAGGGACCCTACAAAAAAGTAGGGTTTGGTAGGTTAAAGTAGGGTTTCGGGGTGAAGTCTCCTTGTAGAAACGTCGAGAATGCTGTTCCCAAAGGGTCCAAGTACCAGGATAGTATAGATTTTTGGGGCCCAAATACCTACGAAGTACCTTAACCCTAAACCCTAAACCCTAAACCCTAAACCCTAAACCCTAAACCCTAAACCCCTGAACCCTAAACCCCTGAACCCTAAACCCTAAACCCTAAACCCTAAACCGTATAATGGTACTTGGACCCTTTGGGGTTGAGGCCTGAGAGCCGGCGAGCTGATTCCAGCAGGATCACAGGCTCCAGGGTTTAGGGTTTAGGGTTTTGGGTTTAGGGTTTAGGGTCGGGGGGTCTGGGGCGTTTAGGGCTTAGGGTTCAGGCTGTGGGGCGTTTTGGGTTTAGGGTTCACCGTTTAGGGTTTTTAGGGTGGTTCAGGGTTTGGGGTTTAGGGTTTCCTTAAGGACGACATGAACCTCAAAAGGGTCTCAGGTTCATATACCATATAGGGGTTCATAGTATGAGGGTGCAGGGCCCCTACTTATAAGTGTCCTTTGGTCCCCAAGGTAGGGGGTGTGGGGCGTTTAGGGTGTAGGGTTCAGGGTTTAGGGGTTTTTAGGGTTCAGGGTGTGGGGCTTTAGGTCTTAGGGTTTGGGGTTTAGGCTTCAGGTCTGTTGGGGTTTGCCGTTCGGGGGTTTGGGATGCAGGGTTCTGCAGGGTTATGGAACAGTGTAATTCTAGAAAAGAGTGCACTATTGGAATGTAGGCTGCAATGGCTCGCCGGAATGAGAAGCTGCAAACGAAAAGCAGGACGAATCCTATGCTCCCAACCCCTGTGCCCGAAACCCCTAATAGCTTCTCTTACCCCAAGCCCAAAACAAACGCTTAAATCCTATGACCTCGATTTCAAAGCCAAAGCCGGCGACAACCCAAACCTTGCATAAGATGTTTACATTTCGAAGCCTTACAACTCCTCCTGAATTCCTAAGCTCTGTTTACTAAACCGTTTTCGGAGCCGAGGACAGCATCTTGGATTGCAGTGCTAATGGCGGGGTCGGAAGGTTAAGGGTTAAGGGTTTAGGGCCGCAGAAATACTGATAGTTGATTTTGTCATGACAGCTCGGTTGCTCATTACTCTAATGTTTGTTTAAAGTAGCAATAACATCGGCTTAAAGTCCTTAGCTTAGTTGCTGAAATCGCTGCGTTTTAAAATCGCTAGCGTTTATGACAAACCCCCAATCGCTAGCGTTTGGAAGTCGGCACCCGCAATCCGCTAGACCTGGGATTCCAATCTCCTATAAGAACCAAACCTACAAGGTCCGTAGATCATGTAAAAGCTAGATTCACCAATGATTATTCCTCGTCCCAAAATAATCAATTAGTGCTTGATCTGGGGTGTGCGCAATAAGTAGTTTCGGCGCATTTTGCTAATATAAGTCCCAGTCTAGTGGCTTGTAAAATCTCACCTAACCGATAAACCCTGTCATATTGCCCTACTTCCTAAAATAACTACTTACTAAGTGCCCCGACCCTCCAAGTAATGTCTGAGGCCCACTTGAGTCTTCCCCCCTGCGAGGAACTCTAAGGAACCTGAATTCGGAGGGTAGGCTTTCCTAGCTCTGAGTCCTGGAGAAGGCAGCTTATTTAGGGTCCAGTTGGGGTTTAGGATAGGGTTTAGTGAGATTTTTGGTTCGGGTTTGCGATTGTCGGCGTTTAAGCCCCTTGTTCTGCATCCTTGGTCCCGAAGAACCCAAAGTAACCCTATAAGCCTTACTTTAATTTTCAGCTGCGGAGAGCGCCAATGATTTATTCTTCTGACAAAATAATCATTTAGCTGATTGGCCAATCGTTGGCTATGCCTATCCTATCACTCACCGATGATTTTTCGTGGGTTGCGTTTGGGAGCGTCCTGCCCGAATCGCTAGCGTTTTGCGTTTGGGAACTCCCGGGGAAGAGGAAGTAAGGTGCGTTTGGGGCATTGCAAGGGCTGTGTTTTAAAATCGCAAGCGTTTGCGTTTGTGCGTTTTAAGCAACTAAGGTCCTTAGTTTATCTACACAAAGGCCTCAACAACCCAGAACTCCACTCCCAATTTGTAGGCTTCTTTGATTTAGAACACTCTGGTAGCAACCTTTATAACTCGATCCTTAAGAAACCATTCTAGCAGCCTTACTTCTAGTCTTATGAGGTCTTTATGTCGCCCTTCGGTATAAAACCGGGAAGATCTACTTCGCTTTCGAGGGTTTAGGGATCTTCCACGGGCTCTATTAAGGCTTCCTTTAAGGGCTCCTTTCAGGGTTCATATGGGGTGTGGGATGTGAGGTTTGCAGGGTTGAAAACTTCCCGAAGCCTCGGCTATGCAGGAGGAAGGTGCCAGAGGCCAGGAGCTTAGGAGCTCCTGAACCCTAAAAGCCTGAACCCCCGTTATTGCTTTGCAGGTCTTTGTGCGCGTGGTCGTGAATCAGCCAGACTTGCCCCTGGCTTTGGGTGACGAAACGAGCCTAGACCAAAAGATGTACCAACAAAGGGTAGAAACCTGAAGCCCTTACCCCAAAAATCATACACCCCGAGCCCGAAAACCTGAAACCCTGACCCCGAAAGCCTAAACCCTAAAATCCCACGCCCTAACCCTGAAACATAAAATCCTAAGCCCTAAAAACCTGAAATCCTGGATCCCGGAACCTCTGAAAGCCGTTGCAGAAAGAATAGACAGGTTTAGGGTTTAGGGGTTTAGGGTTTAGGGGTTTAGGTTTTAGGATCCAGAGCTTTCGGTCAAAGAGTTTGTTGGGGGGGTCGGGGTCCAGCCCTGAAAACCTACGGGCGCAAGACTCTAAAACCAAAGCCCTAGACCCTATGGTTTTAGGGTTTGGCTAAGCCCTAAACCGCAAACCCAACACCCTAAACCCCCAACTCTGAGACCTTTCTCAACCCATAGCCCCGAAGTCCCTATATAAGCCCCAAAAATCCGAATCCCAAGAGTCAAACATCTTATACCACCAAGCACTACCCCCCTAAACCCTCCGAGACCCCAAACCCTAAATGCCGTCCCCAAACCGTGAACCCTAAATCCCACACCCTCCTAAACCCTAAGCCCTAAATACCCTCCCCAACCCGTGAACCCTAAACCCTAAACCCTAAACCCTAAACCCTAAACCCTAAACCCTAAACCCTAAACCCGAAACCCTAAACACTAGCCCCTAAACCCCAAAGCGTGAACCCAAAGGCCCCACCACCCCAACCATCCAAATCCGAACAGCGACGTAAGGAATCGCTGGGCGCTTGCCCTGAGCCTCACGGCTACAGGGAAGCGACAGTCGTCGAAAAGGGACAAAGTGGAGTGGAGTATCAAAGCATGCCTTTGAGGGATCTATAAGGGTTTTAGGGAGTTGGGGGGTTTGGGGTTAAGGGTTTAGAGGTTGCAACGCTAATCTTCAAATTAGGATCCTCTCTTCAAGGGTGTGATTCGGTGATGGCGTGTAGGGTGCTGTAACGTTTTGCCTTGAGGTTCAGTTATCATGAGGGGAGTTGCCATGGTCTGTTTTCGAAATCATATACCTGCAGTCTCCATTGTAGTTCCTTTTTTTGGTTAAACCAATTATATATTAAGGATTTTATAAGGTATCCCCCAAAAGGAACTACAATGGAGACTATAGGTAATCTTCAAGGGGAGCAATACCTGACATGGCAACCTTTGACACCTGCGGTATGGATGTGATTCTGCTTGCTGAATCGTAGATTGTTGGCCTTCTGAACCCCAAGCCGTTGCTGGCATGTGTGTAGGTTTGCATACATACCTATACACCCACATACTCACATGCCCACATGCGTACATGCGTACATGCATACCTACAAGCTTACATGCATGCATGCATGCATATACATCATACATATACATATACATATACATATACATATACATACATACATACATACATACATACATACATACCTGCATGCATGCATGCATGCATAATTACACAATCACATACACGCATGCACCATACAGTTTACGAGTTTACACATGTACATAGGCATATATACATGTGACCTCCAATATGCATACATACCTACTTACCTACATACCTACATGCCTGCATGCACACGTATACATCTACACACACATACATATATACATATATATATGTAGACATGCAAGCAAATCTGTATACATATATATATATAGATATACATGTACATAAGATATGTATGCACATCTATATATGTACAGCCAACAAACATGCGTGATGACGACAATAATATAGCGTGGTAGCAGCAAAGGCGACATCAATGCGAAAGATGTGTCACACACAACAACACAACTGCTACTGCTGCTACTACTACCACCACCAGCACCAGCACTAATATCCAGCACAAAAAACCAATGAAGAAGTGACACCAGGTAGATTTATAGAAATTTAATACTTCCATGCTTAACTTAGTACAAACTAATGCAGGTTAATATAAACTGTTACAGATCAGTACAAATTAGTGCAAACTCATATAGATTAGTATACATATATCTGAACCAATACACATCAGTATAAATTCATATACACCATACTTTAACGCCGAACCCCGCGTCTCTGAGGCTCTCGAGGGCGTTACCGACTGGCCGTGCAAACGCCACCGGCAGCAGTCTTTACTGCTGCTGGCGCCGACTTAGGCCATGGGTTGAGGGTCTAGGGCTTTAGGGTCTTATATGATCCGAGATTTAGGGTTCAGGGTTCCATACGGGTTACCAGAAGGGTTCTATAAGGGATCCATACGGGTTTAGGGCTGCAGGATTTCGGATTTTTGGGTTCAGGGCATATGAAGTTGGCGCAAAAGGGGTTGCATAGTAGAAAAAAATAAGCAGTGAGCATTTTTCCGCTGTAGTCCCCAAAGCTATGCTATAATAGAATCCAACCTCCTGTGTAAGTATTTCGGCCGCTATATCAGAAAATCGTATCGAGCTTTGGGCATGCAAGACAAGAAGTCGGATGGTTGTGGGACTCTGGCGAGGATCGGGACCTGGGTGTTATGGGAAAGCTTGGCGGTTTAGAGTTTAGGCTTCTAGAGTTTATAGGAGTTGGGGCTTGTGCCCTTCTTTGCTGTCGATGGGATTCGGGGTTCGCAGCAAACCCTACAACCCCTAAACCCTAACCACTCGGTTCCAGTATTTCGGCTTCGTCGTCAGTCTTCCGAGAACCACGGACGAAATCGTTGGAGGAATGAACCCTAAACCCTAAACCCTATAAGCATTACAACTAAAGTCTAACCCAGAAGCCCGGGGCCCTTGATGTTAAACCTACCTGGACCCCAAAAGGAGCAGGTTTTTGGCCATTATTGCACCTGCGGTTTGGAGGTTTTGGTAATGTTTAAGCCATAATCCCTCAACCCTGAACCGCGAGCCTTGAGCCCTACACAACAACTGCGGGAGATGCAGGTGCTGCAGTAGCTGCGCAGGGACGCTTGCAGCAGCAGAGCCGTAGCAGCATTGCCCATCTCCGATTTCGGGCATTTGGGTTTAGTGCTTCGGGTTAGGGGTCGGGTGAACTCCCTAAACCCTAAACCCTAAACCGGGTGAACTCTGGTCTTACTGCCTGTCGATCGTCAGTTTTCGGGGCTAAGGGGTCGACCTGCTATTCCAAAGAGTCTGGAGCCGCAGCAGCCTAAAGCCCAGATCCTAAACCAGGCGGCATGAGGAGTTTACATAGGGTTTAGGGCTTAGGGTTGAGGGTTGAGGGGCTAGGATTTTGGGCTTAGGGCTTTAGGATCTAGGGTTTAGGGTTAGGGTCTAGGGTTCAGGACTTACTCGTGGGTGAATGGATTCCTAATGCAGTCCAAAATTCTGAAAGGGAGTTTCCGAAAAGTGGGCAGAATTCAGGATTCAATTCTACACTACACCCCAAGCCTATAAGCTGCAACCCCTACAGCCAGAATTTGAACCCGAAACCCCGAACCCCGAAACGCAGATTGTAAGCCCCCCATCTTGGATAAGGCTTAGACTTTGTTCAGAGCCTAGGATTTTGTAAACAGGAATTCCCGCCTAAATCCCGTAACCCTGAACACTAAAGTCGTCGCTGAGGGCTCGACAACCGCCACCACGGAGCCCGAAGCGGCCCGAGAACGCGCACACGGCGCCTAGGTAAAGCAAGGCGACTGGCACCATGCCTGCGGGCCCCTCGGGCACCTCCCATGGAGTGGTATGAAGGAGAAATTGCTCATGAATCCTTTGGACATGTGTTGCACGCCCCAGCCCTCACGAGTTGGAGCGGCTGGAACAGTGCCGAAAATCTGGCAAATTCAAGGGGCTTTGGGTTGCTGCTTGTCTCCTCGCAAATCCAGCAGCACAACCTCACAGAAAGCCTACTGATTCTTCCGGCACCGGCCAGGACAGCCTTACAGACAGCACAGCCTCACAGAAAGCCCAACCCAGAAAGAGACAGACTCACAGAAAGCCGACATTGAATGCAGTGCTGCTTTCGATTCTGCCTGGGCCCCGTTGAAGACAACGACCATCGTCGGCGATGCCAAAATTTCCGCTGGGATGCTTACAAGACTTTGGATATAAACCTTAAAATGTTTGAACTCAGGGTGGTGGTCTTGGGGTGCGATGTACGCACAGGTGCGAGCGGCCTGGGTGTGCACACACCAGCACCCATGACGTGACGGTACCACGCCCGAAGCCCTAAACCTTAAACCGTCCGGCCGCGGGTGTTGCTTTGTTTTGGGTTCCATGGTGGCAGGAACTCGGGTCTAGGCCAAGCAGGGGGTCGCCCAGGATCAGGCACTGAGACAGCTGCGGTTCGACCTCATGAAAATGCTGGTTCAGGGTTTAGGGTTTGGGGCCGGGGATGTTCAGGGTTTAGGTCCAGTTTCAGGAGGGCGCCGTGCATGGCAACCGCAGCTCCATCCTGCATGGCGCCTTGATCAGCTGGTCCCGGTGGGCTCGGGGAGTGGATAAGGCTCCCAGATGACTTCGATGGCCCAGGCTCGCAACTCGAACAATGTGTTCTGGAAAAGCAGGTCGATGGCCTTGGAAGATCACCTAGCGGCGTGTCACGCATCAACGCGTCGAAATCATCCTTCCGCTTAGGGTGCCCTTTAGCCATTCATCGAGTGTTGTCACGATTGACTGCTTCCAAATTGATAGTACAGAGTTCTGCCTATTTTAGGATAGCATCTCGTCGTAGTATAGTTTCACTTTGATATAACCCAAAGCGCTTGTAAAAGGATTAAGCCATCAAAGCCTTGAAAAAGCCCTATTCTGCTCAGAACGCCCCCTATACATGTTTCTGGGTTGAGTTTGTGCAACACTGGTACCGTTTCAGTCTGTCCGGCTCTTTGCTCAAGGAGTCTGCAGCCAAGCAGCTTTGCGGCCAGCGCGCAGCAGACGTTCCTTGCAGGGTATGGAATGTCTTGACTGTTGAGCCTTTGTATGGAATTTCTTGACTGTTGAGTCTTTGTATGGAATCTCTTGACTGTTGAGTCTTTGCTCTTCTGCTTGAGTTTGTTTTTGGGAGTCGCGGTGTCAGGTTTCGGGGATGTTGGGGTTCAGGGTTGTGTGATGTTCTGATGTTTGGTGTCTGCTGTGATGCTTAGGAATCCGTGCAAGATTGGTTGTCACTTGGAATTACGTATTTTGGACGACTGTTTTCTGCAACGCCCCCTTCGGGGCTTTTAAAATGCAAGGGGTCCTTAGCATGGATCAGCTATCTGCTATCTATACATTTTTTGAACATGAGCTGGGGCCAGGGCTCCTGCATCGCCCGGATAAGGGACCCTTTAATTCAGGACCAAGGCAAGGATCTAGACACGAGCTGGTCAGACGGTGTCTTACTATAGGGCCTATAAGGCTTCAGGGATATGGAGTAGTAGACTGCCCAGCTACGTCAGTCATCTAGAGGGTTATCGTTCCGAGTTCAGCGGTTTCGGGTTGAACAACTCTGAGTACAGGGGCTAGATAAAGAAAAAGGTTCGGAAGAGGGTATCGCAGCTGAACCAATTGAGAAGTTATTGAGCCAATCCTACTTCCACAGCTTCTTCACAGCGAAGCACAGCTACGCATACTCAGGGAGAACGAAGGCAGCAGAGGGGTTTGGTTGGGGTTGGTGGTTCTGGGACGTAAAGGTTCCTAATTGCAAACTCTGAGCAACCCCACCATCGCAGAATTCTTCGCATATTTTGCGTTTTCCCATCTCAGTTTATCGTGGTAGCATGCATAAACATGAATCCCAAGCCCCACAGCATACATGGACCCTCTTGAAGCCAAGTTCACTAAGCCCTACACCCTTAGGTTTGTTGGGAAAACCTGACACCCTGACGCTTCAGCATATGAACATGCCGAAACCTTACATCCCAAACATGAAGCCAAGCGTAGGAGCCAGAAAAAAATCGAAAAGAATTCCTCAATTTTCCTTAGAAGAACATGAAGAAGTCCTAGACCCTGAACCCTAAGTCTTTTTGTACTTAGTAAGACCTTAAAGCAAACCCTGAAGCATCAAGCTTGAACCTCGGTGCTTCTTCAACGGTTTAGGGTTTACATAGGTTTTAGGTACAAGTTTTTCGCCCACTGGACCTTGAAACCCGAAATTTACACCGCAGAACGCAATAGTGTTTATGTAGTCGTGCAGGCTGTCGATCTTCTTCCAAACGGAGCAGGCTACGGGTTATGGTGCATCGGCTCGACTTCAGTTAGGGGTCTAGGTCGCTCGGGACGTTGGGGTTTGTGTTTACGGGTTTGGGGGGTTTAGGGTTGAGGGCTCATGGGTTTGGGCTAACTTGGGGGTTTAGGGCAAAGCCTTTAAAGCCGGGCAACGAGGTGAGCCTACCAGGGCCGCCCCGGGTTTCCTTGTGGAGTCTCGGTGCAAAGCTCATGCTACCAGTCCTCATGCCGGAAGCTTGATTTCGAAAGTCGGGCTTTAGGGGTTAAGCTTTCTGAGGCTGAACGTCACATCCGCTCTTTCCGATCGGTTGCGCTGTGTTACCCCTTTTTCTTGCCGTGGCGCCGCGCCTGGCGGCAAACGAACTGGGCCCTGGATTTTTTTCATAGGGTTTATAGGGTTTAGGGTTCTTTTCCCTACCTCTAGTCTCCATTGTAGTTCCTTTTTTTGGTTAAACCAGTTCCATATATTTAGGATCCTATAAGGTAACCCAAAAAGGAACTACAATGGAGACTATATAAGGTATCTGGACATCCAACTTTAAGTAGACATCTGCTCTGGGAGTGCTTAGTAACACAACTGCACCATGGCATTGCACAACATGTTTGTGTCACGCTCTTGTGGGGTCTCCAACTTCAATAGTTTTGCAAAATCCGTGGCCTGTTGTCTGTTTGATTCAGGGCTGTACGTCATGTGCCTCATTCCGGAACGATTCGGAGATCGTCCGAATATTTTCGCAACGCTTTCAGATGAGCTTTGGAAGTTTACATCTCCACCGGGAGGGTCGGGCTTTCGTCTCCTCTCAAAGCCGAGGTGGTGCGCTGATCATCAATGCTCCGCGGAGTTTCAATGTGGCATTGAGCCCACCTGATCTCTGTACCACCGGCGAGATTGTGATAAAGGGTTACGCTGCTTTGGCGTTTCTTGGTCTAGCGCCGAGGGTGCAAGAAAGCCCTTTCTGCAATGCTGCAACTGCATCTGAAGCTCTGAAGCCTACAGTTCTAGACTTGTTATGCCGGGACTATTCTTCTGCATGGTCAGTTTCGGGTATGTACATGGGTAAAATGTCGTTGTGGTGGTGCTCTTTGTGGGTCAAAGGAGCTCACCCCTAAACCCTAAACCCCAAAACCCTAAACCCTAAACCCCTAAGCCCTAAACCCTAAACCCCTAAAGCCCTAAACTCAGAGTTAGGCGGCGATTATGACTAGGAAGATCCAGTTTGAGCAGGTCTTCCTTCGCCTCTTCCAGAGGTGGGCCAGTTCCGGAAAGCAGACACAACTCAGGAATTTCAGGCTTTAGGGGTTTAGGGTGTAGGGCTTTAGGGTTAAGGGTTTAAGGGTCCACCTGATCGACACCCACAAGGAAACCCGAATACGGAACCCTAATAAGCTAGGTTCTCTGAAGATTCAGGTAGGCCTTACCCCTAGGCTCCAGAGTAGCTCCTTTCTGGGATTACTTTCCAGGATCCTAAATATAAACCACAAAAACGAACTGCAATGGAGCCTATGGGTAAACCCTAGGCTCAAGTTAGAGAGTTTGCAGGTCAAAATCTTGGCTAAGTCTTCTAAGCATTCGGCATACCCGGGCTCGGGGTTCAAGAAGGGGTTGAGAAGGTCCATACATGCCACCGTAATGGAACCAACTCCTCAACCTCACAGCTCAGGGTGCAGGGTTTAGGGTTTAGGGTGTGGGGTTTAGGGCTTAGGGTTTAGGGTGTAGGCAGGGTAACCGTGAACCGTGATGACGGCTGACTTTGGTTTAGGGGTTATGGTTTCGGGTTTTGAGTTTCGGGTCTGCGACGCAAAGCTCAAAGGGTTGAAGCCTTCGAGAGCCTAACTACCACAACAGAGCATTTAGCCGTGGGTCCAGCTGCAGCAAAGCAAGCAGGCTGTATTGTGGAAATAATATGCGGGCCTTAAATAACTACCTATACTAGCACACGTATAGTAGAAGAAGCCCCATACACCTGTTCTAATTTTTAAGGCCCCTATATTTTGTGGGTTGTCGACTTGTTCGCGGTTCAAGTGGCACTTGAAGACATGTCAAGACTATTTCCCGAAAGCTCAGCCAAGTCTCGCCCCCAAGGGCTAAAGCATGGACGCGTGGGCAGTTAGCCCCAAACCCTAAACCCTAAACCCTAAACCCTAAGCCCTAACCCTAACCTAAAAATGGTATATCTCGTCCTGCGGTAGGTCTACTACCGTCTGGAGAACAATCAGCAGACCACCGTGGCTGGGCCTATCAACCCAGGATCCGAAACCTAGATCCAAAAATCCCGGATGTAGAGGCCTTAATAATTGGAACTGGATTCTGGACTCGTTTATAGTATAATCATGATAAGGAACCCCCCAAAATAGTAGAGGTGATTCTTGAGGCCCCTACATTAAATTGAACTTGATCCTTAACCTTAAGCCCCGAATGAAGCCCGAAACCCGAAATCGAGCTCACTCTCAACCCACCTGCCTCACTTTGATCTTACTCGCTAAACCCTGAACCTCAAACCCTAAGCCTAGACAATTTGAGCTTGAACCCTAGGATATCAAGGCCGCTACCTTGAGGGTCCACATACTATTTTAGGGTTTAGGGCTTAGGGAAACTAGGTTCCGCAGTAGTACCCCTTTGCCTTTTTGATTTTGGGGTCTCCTTATTCAGACCGAAAATTAAGGAGAAAGGGTACCCGTATTATTGAATTCTGAACGGGATATTGGGGAACCAGGCAAACGGCAGATACTTTGGCCCCAAAGTACCATTGGGGTCCTGAACCCGCAACACTGGGTGCGTGCCTTTGAAGGCCACAGATTCGAGCCTTAGGGAGCCCCCTAAGAACCCTAGACGAACGGATAAGGCACCTATTAGGGCTTCGGGACAAGGCCCTGGCGAAATCCCTGCAACTCTAAACCCACCCAAACTCCCAGCCCTAAACTCTCTGCCCTTATCTCTTGCTGTCTAGGATGAGCACGATTGCACCAAAGCCTCAGGATCTAGCCTTTACAAGGGCCTTGTGACACTTTCAGGTCCGGGAACAATTGCCCTGCGGCTGTACTATGGTTTAGGGCTTTAGGATTAGGGTTTAGGGTTGTAAGATCCGCTCTGAGAAACGGCTGTGCTGAAGTCTATGGTTCGATGTTCAGCAGTCAAGTGTTGAGGTTGACAGGGAAAACGGAGGGGATGCGATGAGGATCTAGGATGTCAGGCATCATGAGAAGTTGCAGCTAGGATTATGATTATAAGCAGCTTAACTCCCGCTCACTGGTTCTAGAAAGCCTTAACGACCCTAAACTCTGCGGCCGCTAAGTTCCCAAACCGCCAAAAGATGCCAACAGTCGGTAAAGTAATGGGCCCGAGCACCTGTTTAAGGCTGTTAGTCTACATACTTTTGGGTCCAGGTACACCCTAAATGTCCTAAATTCTCAAGTCCGTCCGCCACACTTTCGCCCACCAGGCGACCTGCAAAAAACAGACACTCGACCACAAATTCCACGGTCTGAACCCTGAGGTTTTCAGTTGTTGGGCGTTTACAGTTCAGAGGTCCCTTTAAAGGGTTTAGAGCCCTTCTAAGGCCTATCTCCCCGTTGTGGAGAGTTGCGTTAGCAGCTGCACCTGGCTCGCAGGCTGCGAAGGTGGCTCCTGGCGTACACGGGAGGGTTTCGGGCCAGGGTCTAGGTTTTACTAGGATTGAGGAACTAAAGCGACCCTAAACCCTAAACCCTAAGGTGATGTTCTCGGATGTATCATCATCCTGCGTGAGGGACGGGGGTCGAAAATCTGGGCCATGCATCCATCTCGCCTTGAGGCATGTGTGGAACCCTAACCCTCCAGGTACCTACTATAAGGTACCTGGGGGGTTAGGGGAACATCCATCCATGCTTAGGGAAAAGAAGCTTTTCAGGCTGAGCAGGTAACGGTCTGCCGGGTTAAAGTCATTTTTGTGGTTTAGTTGCGTCGAGGGTTTAGGGTAGAGCAGTTTCGTGCGAGTTTAGTGGGAACTGAACACTGACATCCACAACGGTACCCCTAGGCTCCATTGTAATTCCTTTTTGTGGTTGTTTATAATTATATTTAGGACCCTATAAGGTAATCCCGAAAAGGAACTACAATGCAGCCTATGGGTAAGAGACACTCTGAGTGGTTGGATCCTTGTTGTGATCCCCCTGAGGCCGAAGCAAGGCACTAGACCCTACAACAGTCCAACCTGAACTCCCCAACTTTGAAACCCTAAAGCCTAAACCCTGAAAAAACCGCGAGGCCCCAAGCCTCAAGAGAACGTACCTCTAGTCTCCATTGTAGTTCTTGCGGTTTAACCTTGTCAATATTTATTTTAGGATCCGATAAGGTAGCCCCCAAAAGGAATTACAATGAAGACTCTACTTAACCTTAAAGTCGATAACCTACACAACTTGCGACCGAAAGTGTTACCCTAAGGGGCCAAGTACCTAATAGTCATATACTCTTTTGAAAACTAACCTGCAAAACCAGTATCCGTAACCCAAGTGCATGATTGTTAGGTCCTTTGGACCCTTAGGATTAGGAAAGAGCCCGACAGCAGGCCTGGCATTGAGCACTGCGCGCATCACTTTGCGGAATCCGCTGTTGCCCGAGTGACGCGGCGGATTTTAATTCAAGCATAGTGACCCACGAAGCTTGTGACAACTGTAGGAGTGTGAATCGCCGGATACTGTTGTTCAGGATGAATAGGCACGAAGCACGTCCATCTCGACGAAGTCGCGGAACATCATGACATGCTGACCCGAGACTTTGGCGCCCGAAACCCCAACACCCCAAACCCGAAAATCTAATCCCTGTCCAGACCCCAGAGCTCAGCAGTATTATCAACCCTAAACCCTAAACCCTAAACCCTAAACCCTAAGAAATGCGCGGTTTTAAGGCCTCTGTTGGTGGTATTTTGGCAGGTTCCTGGCAAACCCAAATCCTCAAGCCTGATTTCAAGCGCTAGAAGCAAAACCCGGGGCCAGGATAGCAGCGTAGAAGGATGGAACAACTGGTGTCAGGGGCGGGTATTCATGATTCCCCGAGGCTACAGAAGTAACAGGACTTTTGAAATAGCAGGATCTGAGCTGCTAAGATCACCGTCGTGGTAATGTTGCTGTTCCCAATGTTCAGGACAGTAAGAACGATGAGGATGAATCGTCCGTCTAGGTGTTCGACAGTCCACACCTGTTGTATTAAGTATGGAGCATTTGGAAAGCATGAAGTTTGGAATCCTTGCAAAGAAAAAATACGGATAGCAGCTCAGTGCGGCACCTTGCCTACTGGCACATAAAGCTTTTCTGGAACTCGACCAAAACAAGCAAGAACTTCGGAACGCCAGGTTCTTGGTTCATCGATTTTTAGGGACAAACAAGGACACACCAACTGGATGCATAAAGGGATTTAGGGGTTTAGGGTTCACCTTGACCCGAAATAACCTATATACATTTTCTAGGACTTATATAAAGAAATCATGTTAAGGAGCCCGAAAAGGGTGGGTTCTTTAGGGTCCGGGTAGGGGTTATAAGGGTTTGGCCCACATATCCCAGACCTGAAGCTTGCTCCAACCCGACCTCTTCCACTCCAAAATATGGGTGGTTGTCAAAATTATGGTCCCTTTTTAGGTTCTTATTATAATACGGCAACTATTATTGAGGGTACCCCAAAAGGGACCATAATTTTGACAGCTACCCATATGGGAGTTTCTGAAAATAGGGGGGTACCTTCTTTTGGGGGTCCTTATAATGGGGATCCGACTATTTAGGATACTATATTAGGGTCCCCTATTTTCGGAAACCCCTAAACCCTAAACCCATATCGAACCCGAAGTCCACCAGTTACGGCCCTTTCTTGGCCCATCCACAAACATATAAAGGTCCTGTCTGCTTGGCCCTAAACCCTAAACCTTAACCCTCAACCCTTCAATCTTAACCCGCCAGTCCTTCAAACCCCAAGGGGTTTTTTGATTTGAAGAAGGCCCAGAAGTAGAGGAAGCGGGCATAGGCTTTAGGGTTAGGTTTTCGGGTTGAAGGCTAAGGGTTGAGGTTTAAGGCTTTGGGTTTAGGCTTTGGGATGCCTTGAGGTTAGGCTTTAGGGTTAAAGGTTTAGGGTTTAGGTTCAGGGGCGATAGACGGCCTTGGGCGGTAAGTGCCAAAGGGCTGGCGGTTGTTCTTTCCATCGAGTTTTTCTGAGGTCTAAGTGTTTCGCATTTTTCGGTTTGGGTATATCGGGCTTTGGGACACAGGGTGTCGGCGTTCAGGGCTTTAGGGTTTACCTTTGCAGCTCCGGGTTGGCGAGGAAAGGATGGGACCGTGCACCCCAAACCGCACCAAGCCAAAAGCGCCAACCCCAAAACCCTCAATCCTACCCTTAAGGGCCCGAAGGACCCAACAATCAGCTACTGCGGTTTAGCATAGCAGTTGTGTAGGTCATTAGTTTAAGAACTAGGCACTTGGAGCCTTAGGGCACCCGAGAGCCCGGAAGCGATGTATGTGAAACCCAAAGTCCCCGAGCCTTTAACCCTAAACCCTAAACTCTTATCTCAAACCCTGAGGCTCGTCTATGGATTCCAACTGTCGATACAGAACAGCGCGGGCTTCGATCCGGAGGATGAGGTCTGGTTCAGCGAGTTGTTGTGATGGGCGAAATTCGTGAGCCTGGGAGGCTGTGCAATGCGGGTTGATGGGTCCCAGAAAATTAACATGGGTAAGCAGGACCCAGAAGGCATTCTATCTTGGAGAACCCCACCCATGCCATTTGGAGTCAGGATCTGATTCGGTTTCTCGTTGCAAACCTGTTTTAGCGAGATTATGGCATGTTTTTGTTTGTCTCCACCGTCCCTCTGAATCCACAAGCCGGCGCAGTAAGCAAGACTGAAAGTTCTGCCGTTCTTTTGTGTTGTCTGTGTGCCTTGCACAGTTTGTTTCCACCAGTGCACCTCCGAAATGGGGAGTGCCCTATCTGCACAGAACAGGGGCGCAATGCACTTTAAAAAAACATGTCTTGCTTATACTGCCTTCGATGTGTGTGTGTGTGTGGGTGGTTGCGATAGGAGGGATCTGGCAGAATTTGTGCGGCTGTTGCATGAACATTTGTCTCAGGGCCTGCAAGGGGAACAGAATCTAGAACCACCTCCACTGAGCGTAACCGAGGTTCTAAGCAGCCCTTCTTGATGCATTTTGGGGCCCTGCATCCCTGACTGCTACACCATGACACGCCTAAACCCGAAACCCTACTAATATATGGGATATATCTGACGGCACCCCTATACAAGGACCCGAATCTAGAGAACTGCCCATGTATTAGCCCATGATCGCCCTATTCATAAAGTCGCGCTTTGCCTCGGAAGCCCTCGCTGTAAAACGGATCTGGTTGCTTTGAATGCCTATGTCTTTCTTCTGGACTCTGAACACATACCCCCTTGTACTATACCTATAGTCTCCATTGTAACTCCTTTTTGGGGTTACCTTACAGGATCCTAAATATAGAACTGGTTAAACCACAAAAAGGAACTACAATGGAAACCATGGGTAGACATCCATGGATCTTAAATTACCTTCAGCAGTTCATGTTTACGTGCTCTTTGGCCACCCTATATTGCCGTCTGAATAGCCCCAGACTGGCATCGGAGCCTCCAAGCAAGGTAGGAGGAGGCCCTGATTATTGAAACAGTGGCTTCCGAATCCGGGTGGCAAATTCCAGTACGATTGGTCTCGGTCTGCGACAGAAGAAGCTTAATATAGGGGCCTTAATAATTGCCTAAACCCTTCTGTGGGCTTTACTATTGTTATAGTATATATATATATACCCAAAACCCGATTCTGATTATGAAGGCCCCTATATTATTCAGATCCCAGCATGAATCGCACGTTTGTTATTCCTGGTGCCAGGCTTCCTGGAGTATCTCCACAGCGGACAATCTTGGAAGACCGCTGGACTCTTGTGCTGCATTTACGTGATAGCTGTCTGTACGAGGAACAGCAGACAGTTCTATATTGGGAGTTGTGCCTATGGTTTGCGTAAGCATGCCACATCTGCTTGCTTCAAGCACAGGCGGTTGGGCCTGGTGACGGATTGTCGACCCTAGCATGGGTTTCGGAGTGGGGTCTTAGCGATGCATGCTTAGGCAGTGAGACCGGGGCTTGCAGAGTGTGACTTGAACTTGCCAGTTTTGATTTAGCAAGTAGGTTGGCATCGATACGAATAAGGATGAGCTCCAGCCTCCAAGTCGGGTGCAATCTCTTCGCTCGACATCCCAAGACTAAACCTTACACCCCAGGTCACCAGGGATCCAGAACTCAGAACCCCAAGTCCTAAATCCCTAAAGCCTTCTCCGCCACACGCTAAACCCTACACCCGGGCCGGTGTCGAGAAGGGTGCCCTTACATTTTAAAAGATCAAACCCCTAGCTGCCATATGCTGCCATAACAAACTGCGAGGATGCTTCCTTTCCATACGCGCCGCTGAATCCGGCCACAGGCGGTACAGGCCGCAGGGCGTAGTTCCTGGAAGATACTGCAAGTCTGCTTGGGGGGGGGGGGGGGGNNGTCGTTTGGGGTTCAGGGTTTAGGGGTTTAGGGTGTATAGTGCTTGGTCTAGGGTTCAGGTTTTTAAGGTTTAGGGAGTCGATGTAGTACTTGGGCTTCCGGCCTTCAGACTGATAGACATTGCTGGGACTGCAAACCCTAACTCCAAATCTGCCTATCGTCTCCATTGTAGTTCCTTTCTGGGGTTACCTTATAGGATCCTAAATATAGAATTTGCTAAGCCAAAAAAGGAACTACCCTGGAGACTATAGGTGCGGCCTGGTGGTGGGGAGGGTCGTCTTGTGGCTGCAGAGAGGGATGCTTAGGGTTTCGGGTTCAGGGTGATGTCTAGGGGATTGAAGTAGCGGCAAGGCAAGAATCAATCGAAGTTATTCTTGCAAACACTCTATAACATATGCTGCGGTCCACGAATCTCGCTTCTTCCTAAACGTTTCTAAAATGGAACTACTTATTAAGGAATGCCTCACACAAGAGTAGAGTGTTTCGGGAATTCCGCAGCAACTTTTGCGTTCTGATGGCTGTCTGGGTTCTTAAGATGTGCATGTATGGCGAGAGCTTGCGCTGAAACACATGGCCTCCTTCTGCATGAAACAGCATCAAGCATTGTGTTGCGAATACCAGGCCACACCTAAAACCTTCTCATCCCTTACGTCCGGAAGTAAACAATTCAGAAACCTATGCGATTACTCTGTGGCAGGAAGAGAAGGGGTTCTCAAGAAAAGGAAAAGTATATCTGGCAGGTTTTTCGGTATGTTAGCCTTGCCAATCGTAAAACTATGCAGGGACTACAGAGAAGATTATTGTTCGACTTCTATATTACTGGCGTGTCCCGAGACGTATAAGATACGACCGGGGACTTGACGCCGCAAATGTTTCTGGCTTGAGATCAGCAATCGATCCTCGCATCCTGTTTAAAGATTAAATTCATGACGAAACCCACCCACACACGCACACAGCCCTACCAATCAAACGACGACGACGACGACCAGGACGACAATCACGACCAGCACGACAAGGACGACCACAACGACGACGACACCAACAAAAACAGCAGCGGCAGCAGCAACAACAACAACAACCACAACGAAAGACATCAAGGAGCGTGCAATAGCCCTGCGCTCCGGTGAGCCCCAAGTAAACCCCAAACCTTGGAGCCCGAAACCTTATAACGGTTTAGGGTTTAGGGTTTAGGGTTTAAGTACACCTTGTGGCTCAGACCAGGTGTGCCGAGGGGCTGGGGCGTCTTTCAAGAACAAGGAGCCTTGGCTTCCAGGCTTTGCTTCGACCCGAAATCTGTAGCCAGGAGGCATAGACCCAACATAGTTGTAGGTGATTTTATGTATCAGGGCCGTGGGACATGTTGTACTATAGGAGCCTAAATAATTACCTATAATATTCTTGGGGTTCCTTGTTGCAATTATAGTATAAACCAAACCCTATTCTAATGATTAAGGCCCCTGCATTAATTAGGTGTTCCTGGAAAGACTAAAAGGGGAGATTAAAGGGGCATATGCCCGCAAACCCGATCCAAGACACCACACAACCGGAGCTCTTTGCCAAACCTCCCGATGCAACCCTATTGAATATTGAACACTAAACCCCGTGATCCCTTATAGTTGCCTTTTCAGTAACCTTTGTAGAGGAACCCCAGAGGAACCCAAAGCTAAAACCCTAAAACCCTAAACCCTAAACCCTAATAGGGTTGTCGAAGCTTCGGAACTGATAACTGTTTAAGCCCTACTTCCTATTTTAGGAACCCTACATGGGTAGTTTTCTAAGTTAGGGTCCCTTTGGGTTTTATAAGGGTGCCGTACGTACTATAGTAGGGACCTGAAAAGGGACCCGAACTAGATAACTACCCAAATTGCATGTAAACTACACCCCAAGAGGAGTTGCAGCTGCGCTGAGCTTCTCGTCGCTGCGGCCGAGTTCAGCCGCAGCGGCTGCAAAAGTTTGGCTCCCACATGGGACTTTTGGGGTTGAGGGGGTCGGGTTTTAGGGACTTTTGGGGTTGAGGGGTCGGGTTTTAGGGAGTTTAGGGCTTAGGGGTTTGGAGTTTAGAGGTTTAGGGTTCAGGGGAGTGGCGTTTAGTGTTCAGGGGCTTAGGGGTTGAGGGTTGAGAGGTTTAGGGGTGAGAACATATCTTTGACAGACCCGAAGCAAGGAACCTCGCGATGTGCGGAGGAGGACGAGGAAGAGGACTAAGATGACAGCTCGAGAAACGTAGGAACTAAGTTTGTGCCCACAAACCGTCGGTCGTGATATGTGTCTCCAGCACATGAACAGTACGCCAAACCGTAGGCATCAGGTTTAGGGTTTATGTTTACGGTTGTCGTTGTCGTTGTCGTGGTCGTGGTCGTTGTCGTTGTCGTGAGTGAGTGAGTGAGTGAGTGAGTGAGTGAGTGAGTGAGTGAGTGAGTGAGTGAGTGACACCGCAAACCATGTTACTTACTACAGCGATGGACTTGCTTGTTTGTCACCGTGTTTCGAAGAAGTAGAAGCAGCGGTGGTTGCTGGTAGTATACAAGTAGATAGTACTCAGCACTCAGAAAGATTATTAGCAACTCAGTACTAGTGGCATTAGTAGCAGTCGTCGTGGTGGTGGTGGTGATGGTGGCGGTGGTAGTAGTAGTGGT
>CAJNDV010010946.1:5970-38653 GCA_905221635.1 Symbiodinium sp. CCMP2456
TCATGAAAAGTCTGTTCTAATTTGGAACTTAAGCTGCAGTGAAAGACCACCAGATTGCTCAGACTTCGATCCCAGAGCTTCCACTTACGCTGATGGTGCCTGAAAATTCCTTCGCCTTTGGGATATTGTTAGGAGCCGTAAGCAGACGGCATTGCAATGAGCTGTGAACCCCGACTAACCCACTCCTACCGTTGTACTTTAGGGCCTTTCTGTAGTGCCTGGAAGTCCCTACAAGCTGTTGGATTGTGTAGGGTTCCTTGCTACATACGGCAACTGCAAGGGTCTGCAAGAGTGCGCAGTATGACTCGGTGCAGTTTGTAGAAGAGTCGGATAGGGGATCCAACATCTGAAGACCCAGAAGGCCCCTTTCGGCAGTACGGAAAGTCTCGCGAAATGCTGCTCGTAAACTTACAGAGGGGCCATGCTCGATACTCTATCCTCGCCATGCCAAGCTCGTACAGTGTCGTGAAGCCTAGGCCTAGCGCTGCCAAGACTAATGACTGATGACTCCTTGTCGCGACCTTGTGTCGAACGGGTAGTTCGGGGATCGTCAGGCTCCATTGACCTTGAAAGCTGGGACCTCTTCTCTCTTCGATGACGAGCCCGCTACCAGTGCTCCGCAGCCGAAGGCGCGCTCTTGGTGAAGAAGGGTCAAGACATGAACCTGTCGATCGCAGGCGCCACTGACATTGAAAAGTGGCATGGCCTCGCTTTTCGATGACGATGAACCTGCAAAACCTCCAGCAGCAAAGACGAAGGTGCGCCGCATACTGCTTCAACGTGATGTCGGGATGTGTACCAAGGTTCCCAACAAAATATATAATAATGAGTCAGTAATTCAAGTGTGGGGCAAAAAGCTAGACTTAGAGTGCACTGCACGGTTACAGGCTGAATCAGTACATGCATAGGTGCTGAGAAGAGTGTTTTCAACCCAGCAGATGATGCAGCATCTAGACCATCTAGAATCTAGACCAGCGATAGGTATTTCGTGCGTGTTATCGTTGCATTTCTGTATAATCGTCTGTTGAACATGTGAGACGCCAACCGGCATTTTGTGGTCCCGCAAGTGTTCACTCAGTCACGAAAGACAGCTCTGCAGGAGCTTGCCGGAGTGTTCGGTGTGACAGAAGTTCTCCCGGGCCCCTTTGCGGCCCGACTCCGGCTGCTGCTGCCGCTGCTTGCTGCTAGCATTGCCGGCACTAGCACTAGGAATGGCATTGCTAGCAATACTGCGAACGCTGCCAGAGGAGGAAGCCTTCGTAGATCGCCTCTGCATGCTACTGCTCCTACTTGTGGGGGGCGGGTTTTGTTGCTATTCTCCCGCAATGGACAATTCGGCCAATTGCAGGTTCCCTGTTGGCCGATCGGCATGAGCAGCGTCAAGTGTATCATGCCATGTTTGTACCTCGCGCCAATGGCATTGAGCGCACCCTGCTTGGCAACCGCTGCCTGTGCGGAGGCGACGCCCTCCCCGAAGAAAGCGCCAGGGCCATCGCTGTTTTCTGAGCAGCCTCCTGCGAAAGTGAAACCCTCAGAAGCCGGAGAAGCACACGCTAATGTGATCTGCGTGTGGATTTGAGTAGGTCGCAGAGCATGCAGAGCCAGCATCGGCAAAGGCAGGCCACTCATGCGGGGCAAGGGCAGAGAGCGAAGAGTGTGCTGGCTCGCAGAGGCTGTGCCAAAAAGCGCAGCATCACTCTTTGATGACGTTCCGCTGCCGGTGCCAGTGATCTCCTCAGCATGGGCGCTGGGGGCCTCTTTTCTCTCGCTGGTTATTTCGTCGGCTCTTCCAGGCGAGCAGGAGCCGAGCGGTCACCGCAAAGGCGGCTTCGTCGGAGGATCGCTTGGGCCAGCGTTCGCCAAGCGCCAAGCTGCCAGGCACCGGTACCACGTGCTCACGATCCGCTCTTCGATGACGAGGTACAACAGATTCGGCCATGTTGCGGCAAGGACCTTAAACCTGGAAGCTTGCTCACATCTCTTCCAGGTCGCGCCGAAAGCAGCTTCCCGAGCTAGTGCTCTGGGACCTCTGGGCCCGAGCTCTGGCCAGCCGCCTCCCGCCCTACCGAAGCCTGGCGCCGGCATCTTTGACGATGCGCAAGCTTCGCCGGGAGCTTGGCAGGGATTCTTTGCTGGCCACATGGGCCATGACACTGCATCAACATGCCCAAGGACGACTGTACCGAAGAAGCCGAAAGCTGCTTCCCTCCTCTTTGACGATTCAGATCCCTCTGCAATCAGGAGCGCCGGATCCGACATTCCGTTAGCTGGCGCATCCTGGAACCAGCAGCAGAGATTCACCAGAAGCTCCGCTCCTCCGAATCCTGGGCTCCAGTAGCTGCAACTCAGCTTCAGATGTCTCAAGTAAGTACAAGCCTTGCTCTGCGTCCGAGAGAAGAGCGAACAGTTTAATTACTCAACCCCAGCCCATAACAACGTGTGTTTGCGGACGGTCGCTTCCCGGGAGCGATGGCCATGAAGACTCCTCTCGCTGAAAATGATGAGCCGATCACAGCATACCAAGCGTGTCGCGGCTGGACTTGGAGCGTGTGTCCTCATGTGTATCGCTCCTCGCTCCCTCGTATCCAGGCATACGGACAAGATCAACAGCCTCAACTGGAACATGGCTCGAACCTCCAGGACGGCTTCTACCCTAAGTTGCAATCGTGTCTCAGCCTGCCCCGCCAGGATCTGATAAACCATGATCAAAACAGCAGTACATCCGCGCTGGTCAGGATGGAGGAAGTCATGATGACGGAGATGCTGCACCGGTTACGTTCGATGTCAAGGACGAATTTGTGGCTCGGATTCGACCAAGCACGGAAACCACATGACAAGACAAGCCCCCAGCTCTGCAATGAACTTCTTCGAAGCCCAGACGTTGCGCCCGGCTGATGCTGCCAGATCATGCAATGTTTAGCCTGCACAAAATCGTGACATGTTCACCTGATAATGATAAAGAAACAGTCCGCCACCACCCAGCTAAGCAAAGAACTTGGTGAGTTGCTGGAGCGCTGCCGAGCGGAGGCACCTGGCTATATGCAGCTTGGTATATGTCGGTATCAACATCTGCACCACAATCTTGAATTCCATGGATCTCCAATTCCGACCGGCACTTACTTTTCTCGGTTGCATTGGCTTGTCTGCTGCCGGTTCGCTTGCCGATCACGGTAGGAAAGTTCAAAGGGCAAGTCAGAACACGCATGCGCAGAAAGTTCTACTCAACAGTTCGTCACTTGAGGAGAAGAGCACGAACAGTTCTTCCACTTCACTGAATTCTGGGCGACGTTTTGCTTCGCCCTCATCCAGGTGTATGCCCTTGTAGGCGCGCTTCCTGCACAACAGTACAGCACCGGGATGCTTTCCATATGGGTCTGATTACATCGTAATACTGGTAGTATTAGCATGCAAATTTGCTCAACGGCTGCCTCGTCGTGTAGCGTGAGATGGCAGGGAATGCAAGCCCAAAGACACGGGCACAATAAAGTCTGTATGAAAACCGCGGACCGTCCTGCTTAGTCCTGTGACCCACGGTCTGCGTACCCGATTCAACAAGCAAACCCCGTATTTCAGCCTTGGATTTTCTTGGAGCTGCTCAGGTACTGATCTTCGTCTCAGGAACCCTATGTAGGAGTGGCTCACAGGACCTGTGCCTATTCCTCCAGGGACAGCAATGCAGATGTCCAACCCCTCTTCTCAAACTATACAGAATACTACAATATTCGAGGTTATCATATACTATGACCAAAATCTATACCACGGGTTTCCTCTCTTCGGCTTTTACCCCAAACTACTTTTGCTTTGTCGCGAGCGCTGCGCCATCAAACGCAGCAACCACCATCGCGCAGAGCAGCTGGGCCAGATGGGAATGCCAGTCGCAGTGTTGACGAAGGTTTGCGGACTGCCGCAGAAGCAACGCTATGACGAATCCGAACCGAGAGCGGCCACGTGCCAACTGCCTGCCTCTCATGGGCAGGCGAGATGCCCCCCTCCTCCAAATTCCAAAACACTTCAATCACAGGCCCGAAACATTTCGTCACCTCCAGCGCACTGATATGGTCTTGACAGTCAGTGTCTTGACGAGAACCCACTTTTCACCCCGCAGAGGTAGCACCAGTTGGAGCATGAGCCCCTTCAAGATGTGCCAGTCCCACAGCGTCAACCTTCGAGCATCTTCGAGCCCTTATATAGCTTTTAGCAGATTTTAGCAGAATCTACCCTTCTCCCCAAATCCTGTATAGTTACAGTATCGTATAGTCGGAGAGATCAGCGAATTCTCGGAGGCTGCCCCCGGGACTTTGAGGACATCTTCTCAAGATCGCCTCCTCAGTCGCAAGATGGCTTTCGTCGGGTTTCACATCTAGGCTTCAGGCTCTAGGGAGGATTGAACCGGTTTTGGCTATGCCATGGATGTTCAATGCCCGGGGACTTCGGTAGCGCTTTGGGAAAATCAGCTCAAAAACGCCAGGAAGCTCGTCAAGCTGATCATGGCCCTCAACGTCGTTTCTACAGTTGTGCCTGCGGTGCTCATCACTGCCAGCCTCGAGCGCTTCGAGGTCATCGCACACGAAATTGAATATGTAAATGCCGCTCAGATGAAATCTGCAGACTGAACCTAGGAAAAGGGCTAGTGCAGCGCAACAGGAGCGGCGCTGTCGTGGATCCATAGTCATTGTATGTCGGGACCCAGATGCAAGCAACGTAAGATGATACTACAGGGGCAGGGTGGTATGTCTAACCGAAATATTGTTGAGCTTTGAAGGGTTGTGAGTGGGTTGTGACTTCTTCAACGGCCAAAGTATCATGATACTCATGCTTATCTGCGTGGCACTTCGACTTCAGGAGATCACTATGGCCCTGGTGGACTTTGTGTTTTTGTACAGCATGGCAAAGAAAGCCAAGCTGCTTCTGGATGAGAGCATGTTGTTCAACCTTGTGGAAGCTCAGCAGCCAAGTACGAAGGGTACATGCAGGATAGGGTACACAGTTTTACATTCTCCCAGCTCTGAAACGTTTTTTTTGTTTTTGTTTGGCTCTTTTTGGACTCCCCCAGGTAACCCTAAACCCTAAACCCCCTAAACCCCAAAAGGTCACCGGCATTTCCATGGCCATTGCGATAATGCAGCTCTGCATCTACAACGGGCTCCCAGGGGCGCAGGGGGAGCAGCTGGCTCACTACTTCGAGTTCGCCTTCGCTCCTCGGATCTCACCGTAAGCAGTCATAGTAGAAAGGACTAACCATAGTCATAATAAGAATAAGAATAATAATAATAATACTAATGAAAATAATAATAATAATCGTAATAAGAAATCATAGTACGGATAGTAGGACAGAACAGTCATAATCATAATAACCATAGTAGTATTCGTACTTGTACTAGTGCTAGTAATAGCAATAGCAATAGCAATGACAATCGCAATAGCAGCAGCAATAGCAATAGCAGCTAGTAGTAGAAGAAGTAGAAGAAGAAGTAGTAGTAGTGGTCGTATTGGTAGTAGTGGTGGTGGTGGTGGTGGTAGTAGTAGTAGTAGTAGGAGTAGTCGGTTTTAGTGCTAGTACGGTACTAGTACTAGTAATAGTAAGAGTAAGACAGGCAGACAGACAGACAGACACAGACACACAGACACACAGACACACAGACACACAGACCTACAGACACACAAGACACACACAGACACACAAGACACACACAGACACACAGACAGACAGACAAACAAGACACACCCCACAAGACACACAAGACACACAAGACTCCCAAGACACCCAAGACAAGACACGCAAGACTCCCAAGACACGCAAGACGCACAAGACACACAAGGCACACAAGACACACAAGACACGCAAGACACACAGACACAGTGACACACAGACACGCACAGACACAGACACACAGACACACAGACACACAGACACACAGACACACAGACACACAGACACACAGACACTGAGTGTGCGATCCACCCTCATGGAGTTGCCTTTTCTCCGCGTTCCGGTGTTTTGTTCGAGGTTCAACAAAAACAACTACCACTACTGCGACGGCGACGACGACCACCACCACCACCACGACGACGACGACGACGACTACTACTACTAATACCGCGACGACAACAACGACTTTGCCGCCACCAGTAGTACCACTACGACGGCACCAGTACTGCTACTGCCACTGCTACTGCTACTGCTGCTATTTCTCTTCTTCTTCCGACGACGACTACTACTGATGGACGACGACAACCGGCACATCTGCTTATCACCATCACCATTAAGAGCACTGTTACGGTGACGACGACAGCCTGTTTCTATTATGGAAACTTCTGCTTTCCCGCCATGTCACCGAGGAATCCTTTAGCGGCTTGATAAGCTTCGTGTTCTGCATGGATTGCAAGTTCGAGTGCGACCAAGCGCTCCTTGAGCCCCCAAGCTGCGCTAAATCAAAGTCTAGTCAGGTTCTGAGTTGCAGTAAGCTGATTGTCGCTGTGTAGTCTTGGGCGCCTTTCAGGCTGCCAAACTCAGGTTGTGTGAGTCTGGCCTGGAAGGCAAGGGTGCTCGACAACTCCATCAGGTGTAAGGAGCATTGGGTTCCGGACTCTGGCGCCCTAGCGGACAATGCTGAAACAGGCGACAGAGCCAACGTGAGGGTTTGAGGTCCCTAAGCTGCAGTAGCTGGGAAGCCCCTGACACCGCCCCGCAGCTAGGTCGTCGAAGAGTTACTCTCATGCCTACTGTTTCTCCTGTAACCTAAACATTTTCCGGCTGTCATGGGATGGGTCGCTTCTCCTTTCTCCAGGTTAGTCGTCCTAGAGCGCGAACGCACAAAACCTAAGCCTCGAACCCAAGACGTGAAAGAGACCTTAAGAAAGCCAAGACCTAAGCAGCCTAAGCTCCAACTCGTGCTATGTCTGGCCTGTGTTCAGACCTGGCAGGTTGGATGTAGGACAGCTTGTCGATTGCTTCGACAACCTCGGGTTTGGGGTTTGGAGATCTTTGGAGTTTGTAGATTCTGATGTTGCGCGGCTGCCCAACAAGTATGTCACTTGAACGTTGGAACGGCTTCATTCAAGGTCTCACCTCTGGCTGGCCAGAGACTGCACCAACAAACGGAGGTTAAGCAAGCACTACGGTGCCCTCTAGAACAGTGCCCACTCAGTGCCTATGGCCTGCAGAAGAAGCTCGACGCAGTCGGGGACCAAGCATGTTAATTGCGTGGTCGGACGCCGCAATATTGGCTCGGGTGAAAGTA
Source organism: Symbiodinium sp. CCMP2456 (assembly GCA_905221635.1). Lineage (NCBI taxonomy): Eukaryota > Dinophyceae > Suessiales > Symbiodiniaceae > Symbiodinium > Symbiodinium sp. CCMP2456. Next base: position 13,212 of record CAJNDV010010946.1, read on the forward strand.
TGTGCTAGTCAGTGTATGTATGCCGGCCAGGCATTCGACCAGATGCCGACTTTGCATGTGTATGGACGCGACGCTCATGTCGGCAGGGTTGGAGACAAGTAGCTGCTGAGTGTCTCTACCCTCTTAAGCTGATGGATGCAGCATTGAACAAACGAGCGGCTCTCAGAAAGCTAAAGTATGGTCGACTTCTATCGACTGCTCCACTTTCTGCTTCTGATCCCAGGTGCTGAGCCATGAGTGCCCGTGGACATCTTCCGAGGAAATTTTGAATCATTTTGTCCACACCTGCGCGAGATAGAAGTCCGGTGCCCACCGTCGATATTTTTACGTATTAGTAAACATCCATACTATAGTTCTATGATGTTGTAAATTATGATTGATGCGTATTAATGGCTTCTTCCAAGCTGGACGCATGAATCTTGGGAACAAGGCTTTCCGTTCATTCTCTTGTGCAAAGTACAGAAAGCATGCAAGGGGGGCGGCTGGAGCAACATCGAACAGAGGCCGCAAGGTTTCTGGATGGTCTGTGCCAGTCCTAGCTCCGATTTTCCTCTTTGAGACCACGCGAGCTGTCTTGGGCTTGGGCATATGGCATATGCCTTGCAGCTGCAAAGCTGCGACGAGGGGTGGCGGTTTGCTGGCGAATCTGTCGCGAAAGTGTAGAACCAGATGCACAAAGTTAGCAAGTCCTCATGTAAACGCGTCGGCATGGAACAGAGATTGTATCGAACACTGAAAGTGGCATTTTCGATGGCATCTGGGTTTCTGAACAGACTGGCCATGATGATTGTCTGCATCCACCTACTCAATCTACTCGATGTGAGACCCTGTCAGTCGACTTCGGAAGCTCTGGGAATGGAATTTTGGGTTTGAAGATTGTGATAAACGCCGCTTGGCATTGACTGTTAGACACAGTCATGCACGGTCGGCTATGCTCGAAGAGGCGGCGCAAGCATCAGATACCAGCTTTGTCGGGAGAAACCACAGGGTCTGCCGAGCGCAGCCGACGGTTAAGACAAGTGAATGCTGATGTAGCTTTCTCTCGACCGTTGCACAGAGCTGGTATGAGTGAGCACACCGATGGTGAGCACGAGCCGGCGCAGACTTCAAAGAGACCTGTTCGGAAGGCAGACAAGTGAGCGCTCGCCATCCGTAGGGTTGCCTCCATCCTGGACTTGCTCTGCGTCTGTGACCTCTTCCGCTTCGGGTGCGTTCTGAGGAGTTCCGGCGATCCCCTGCTGGATTCGGGGAAAGGCCGGGCCGGGGAAGCTGCGCTCTCCCTGAAGTTTTCGGTTTCACTTCCGTTTTTCTTCGAAGGCGTTGGCCTCCTGGCAGCAGTGGCGAAGTCTGAGCGGGAGCCCCAGGAGCCCAGGAGCCCAGCTCGCTCTCGTCTGGGCTCGGAGCTGCGCTGTGCTGCTTAGCAAGGCCGGTTCCTCGCAAAGCCGTGCCGGAGACGGATTCCGAGCCGCCAAAGGCCATACTAGTAGCAGAGCAAAGGAATGGGAAAGTGTATCGCAGGGGCCGGGATCAAGAACCCCTGGTTCTTAAGAGGCTTCCTTTTATGACGGGCCTTCATTCCTTTGCGGATTTGCAACTAGAGGTTTCCAAATCAGGTTCCTACCCTTGTGCTCTTGCCTTGTGGGAGTGGTTGGTTGCAAGGCACCTGCAAAGCTGCCGAAGGCCGTGGAGAGCTTGTTCGAGGAAGTCTGGCGACCGTTCTCACAAGTGGGTAGAAATAGAGACGGGCAGAGTCGAGCCAGTGACCCCTAAGCCCAGAATGAGACAGAACGCAGGAGCCATCTTCGTACAAAGCCATGGGATCTGCCATGCCTCCACCGGCTGCATCTCGCGCCAAAGCCAGACCGGCTCCGAGCTCGGACGACTTGGGAGTCGGAGCCAAGGGGAGGCGTCGATGCTCTCACGGTTTCACGGCTCAGGCTGCCGAGGCATCTCTCTTCGGCCTCTTCGCTGCAATCTTGTTGCTGAGGGTTCTCAACAAAGGCTGCAGCAAGCCTGAGGTGACGAGCCGCAGGGGGGTCCGGGCACGACGTCCCTGTTTGGCAACAAGCCTCCGCCTACTCCGATCCGGCCGGGACCTTCCGCAGCCAGCGCCGTGGCAGCTCTCTTCGATGCGCCCACGTCGCCGACTGCGACTACTGCGACGGAGGCGACTGCTGCGACTGCTGCGACTCTGGCTCCCTCCTCGAAGACGCTAGCAGCGGCCGAGCCTGCGCAGAGCCGCGAGTCGGCGGGCGCTGGAGCCGAGCGACCCTCCCTGTTCGGTGCAAGGAGCGTGATGGCCTCCATCTTCGACGACGATGACACGACCTCGGCGACATCCTTCTTAGCGAAGCCGGCATTGGGCCATCCGGCAGGTGCGGGTCAACCTGTGGAGTCTGTGACACCCGAAGCTCCGATGGCCGAAGGGGCGGGAACCGCCCAGACTTTCACAGAAGCCGTGGAGCCGACCGTGTCGAAGGCAGCTCCCGAAACGTCTGTGAAGTCGACGGCCGCTGGTCGTTTGGCTGCCCTCCGGCAACGGATATCCTCAGGCTCGTCCGGCTCGGACAGCGATGCTGCATGGGAGCCAGAACCACCCACAAAGCCAGCTTCATCTACCAGTCTCTTCGGGGCCCCTCCTGCAGTGTCAGACCCTGTCGGCAAGCCTTCCGGAGCTCTGGGGCCGGGCCCCTCAAAGGACTCGAGCCTCCCTGCCTCGGCTGCACCCAGAAAAGACAGCGAGCGGGAGTTTGCTGCACCGGCAAAGGAGGACGTCAAGGAGGAAAGAGCGGAACCTGTAGAGCAGGCAGCCATGAGTCTGCCAGAGCCCACTCCCGGCTTGTCAGAAAAAAGGGCTTCGGGCGTCGAAAGCGAGCGGCCCAGCCTGTTCGGTGGAACCAAAGGCCCGAGTGGTCGAACAATGAACAGTATCTTTGATGACGACGACGATGACGATTTCATCAAGCCGGGCCCTTTGGCAAAGGCCTGAAGTGCAATCTGTATAGTCAGAGAGAGCAGAGATAGAAGAGGAGCAGACTGAGATCCTCGGAGTGCAGGCGGGGCCCGGAGCATCAGGGCCTCCTCGGAGCAGTCTGAGTTCCTTGTTTGGCGAGCCTGGGCCGCCTGGGCCGCCTGGGCCGCCTGGGCCTCCCCTCACGGCGCCTAGCAAGGCGAAGTCTGCAATAGCCTTCCTCTTACTACGCACCTTTTGCTTCGCGGAGGCACCGCCGACGTCCGCATCGAGTTTGGCTGATCCTTTGCGAGCAGGCCAAGGCCACGTATTGCAATGTGCTTTTGGGGCAGAGAAATGCAGCCTTCACAGCTCGGAGCTGCGTGCAGGCCCGCTCAAGACGGAACAGAAAAAGGCGGAGGAGAAAGACCAAGATGTGCAGAGTCCGCCGGACAAGGTGGACCCGTTGGGTGGACTCCGAATGAAGCCGCCCCTGTGAATATCGCAGGCTGCCGTTGAGCTCCCAAACCACAAAAACTCACTACATCGGCAAGGTCATCTTGAATCATTCAATTATTCGCGACTCTAGTCTGCGAGACCTGCGAGCCCCTTAGCTAATGTACAACTTGCCATCGAGCACTTCAGTGACTGCGCAAGTGTTACCTCTGCAATTGGGAAATGCACTGAAGTGTGGGCGTGGTAGAGTTGCCGCCCAACCGGTCAATTGGGTCGTGCAGTTAACGATGCATGCTTGTTCAGGCATGTAAAGCACCATCGATTTCGGTTCGAGGAGTCTCAGAAAGAAACGCTTCCAGTTGGCACTTGTGTTGTGTGTCCATCTCTTGCGTCGCAGTGCTGGCTTCGGACACTCTGCGTCTCAAACCTGTCCTTTCGGCTCAGAGCAGTGCGCAGTGGCCGTTGGATCGAGGCCTGACCAGTAGTGCAGTGTGCAAGGGGAAGAATCAAGGAACAGCTTGTCGGCTCTCTTTGAACCAGGTCGGCGCCGTGGCGCTCGGCCCGAATGAGCGAGGCAAGCCGAGCCGCATCATGCCTTTCTGCTTCCAGTGCCGAAGACGAAGCCCTTAGGCTTTCAAGTCTGTCGAAAGAGTCAAAGGCGTGCATGCCATTACATTTTACATGATGCAGCGATGCTGCACTCCCAGCTATGATCAGGAGAGAAAGACAAAACCACCGTAATTAACAAAGATCGCAGGAAGAAGGGCAGGGCCGACGTGGGAAATCCAACTCAAAGGAAGCTCACCAAGACCACTGGTCTCGCTCCACTCGTAAACAGAGTCGCGCAACCGGTTCGAATGAAGACAAGAAGTGCGGAGTTTCGCGTGCTGGGGTCTGTAGGGCTTCCCGGCAGGAGGCGCCGATCGCAGCTTTGGGCGCCGAGGTGGGCTTTAGATTAGGGAGCTCAGAAAGCCAGCCGTGCTCTGGACTGACACAAGAGAGGTCTTGCAGCTCCTTGCAGCGGGGCGCTTCGAAGAGATCCTCTCCGCATGCGAGGCGACAGCTTCTCACAATCTCAGCCACAGGCAATGGGATCTCACTTGTAGTCGGAGTATTCAAGTGTCTAAAGATTCGATGACAAGCCTGCAATATGCTCGCGACCAAGAGAAGGGCCAATGCAATGCAGAGGCGGTCGGTCATTGCTTTTCTACGAGGGCTGTAAGCCTAAGCAATGTCCTGCTTGGATGACGACAGCTGTCTTTTCGGAAAGTACAGGCTGGGCCTGTAAAAAATACTCGAAGAACCGGATTCAGTATGGGCTCCAAGCTCCAAGCCCGGGCCGGTGTTCGGGGGCTTCTGTCCTCAAAGCATCTGAAAGCCAGGAGCTGGAGCTCTCGCCGTTGTCGCTGGATCCAAGCACTGCGCCGCCCTCACCGGAACAGGCGAGAAGCGCGCATTGAGAGTGAAACTCAGTCACCCTTGGTCGTTATGTTGAACCACCGGCCACCAAACTCCACCACCACCACCACCACCACCACCACCGCCAATGCCACCGGCACCACTCCCACAGCCAACACCAACGCCGTCGTCACTGATCTCCAGGGCACTTCGCAAAAATCTGCCTCTAAGCTCGCGCAGGTGGAGCAGCAGGGCCTCCTGTGCGCCGTGCACTTGCTGGCGTATCTTTTAGAAGGCGGAGCGGCTGTCCGGCCTCTGAACCTGACCGGACTTGTCGCAGACATGCTGTTGGTGCAGGCCAACTGGATTCAGCACGATTCCTTTGGAAGAGGAGCCAGAAGAGCATTGCCAATGTCGTGATACGGGTGTGCATGGCAAATCCGATTTAGGACACCAGCAGCAGTGCAGCAGTATCCCCAAGCTGCAGCTGCACACCGGGTGGCCTGGCTGCACGGAGTCAGCGATTCACTTTGATCGCCTTGATCTCGACAAGAGGGTGAATGTAGCAGCACCATTCCTCGAGCGAGACGTTTGTGGCAGAGGCCACATGTTGCAGAACGACACCTTCCGCTAGCGTGTTTGGTTTCTGCAGATCTTTGCAGGATGGCTTTGAGCAGTGGATATGCGTAGCTGATAACGGTTTTTTGTCTGTGGTTGACACGTCGGACGCAAAGTCAAAGTACGCACTAGGGGCACTAGGGGCACTAGGCACAGAGCACTTGCCAGAGCCTCGCCTGTAGCACTAGCGCAGGCTCCTCGCCTTTGAAGTTCCCACACTTTGCCACTGGTGCAGCGAGCCGAGCTGAGGTTCTAGCCGCGCGATGGCGGAGGTTTGAGAAGCACCGGTTTGAGAGCGGACAAGATTTTGTGGGTGGCTGACAGGCAATATGCCGAAGCTTTCGCACAGCTCCAGGCGGCCATCACCATAGCCCGGATGCAAGGGGCAAGTTGTGTGACATCTGCATACATTGTTTTAGATGGGGCTTTGCCTTAAACGTGGCCGGAGCGATTCCATGCACCTCGAGAGGCGGGTCCTCCCTGGGACAGCCGCTTGCAGCCACTCGTGGCCGAGGCTATCTCCCGACTCAGTGCAGCTGTCGTGTGCGACTTTTCTGTTTGTGCAGGTAGTCGCCAGAAGTCGAGAAGGACTTTTAGAGAAGATCGGGAAGGCATACAAGGTGCCAGTCTTGTGTTTACATTCGTAGCTATGGTTGCCCGGATTGGCCTCCGAGCAGGTCGTGTCGCTGTCATGCGTCGCCGCCATGCTGGGCATTGATGCCGTTGCGGCGCGAACAGCTTGCGAAAGCAGAGGGTGGGTGGGAGCCTCAGAGTTGCGGTGCTGTGGTTGTCTTGCCCATTCCTGACCATTCCTGTCTTACCCCCGAGACGTCCATGTTAATCACGGCCTTTGTCATGCGAGAACCGATGCTCGGGCAGGCGGCGCCCATCACCTAGCCACCTTTGCAAGATTCTGGGGCTCAAGACTTGTCCGAGATGAATCAAGATCAGCTGTTCGAAGCGTTGCATGATGGCAGCTTCACAGAGGCCAAAGAGGCACTTCTGAAGCTCGACGTCAGCTGGCGTCACAGCCAGCTTCGGCAGAATGTGTTGTTTTTCATAGCAGCACGACGGCGCAGGGGGAGCGAGATTTTAGGCAGACACGCGGTGCGGATGGGCATTGATCTGGCCGAAGTGGACCTCAACCAGCAAACACAACTCTTCTACGCACATTTGTCAGGTTTTTGCTGAGTCTGGGATTCCATGTCAACTGGCGTGACAGCTGGAGGGAGACTGCCCCTTTTTTACGGTATCAACAGTTCTCACATGGATGTGGTGAACGTCCTCATCAAACATGGTGCGTGAGTGCTGGTCAAATCTAAGCGAAGTAACCAGACTCCACGGGACCTTTTGAAAGCCCAGAGCCGGCACGTGCCGGAGACTAGGAAGCGCCCTCGACCTTCGCCAACACCTCAGAGCTCGTGCCCTGGTGCCGCAGCAAGGAGCCGATTCGAAATCTTTGAATGGCAGACGGAAGATAGTATGCACGAGCCCATCATAGACAAGTCGCGTCGCAGCACAGTATTGTGGTGGAAAATCAAGATTACTGGGTGTGCGAGTCTGTGAAGGACTGCGCCAAGCGCTTGCGACGTTCAGAAAGAGAGTTTGCAGTGGACCACGCCAACCTGCATTCAGAAATGCCTTGGTACGAAACCCTCACTACAAAGGACGCAGCAACTCTAGTGGGTGTGGTAGTGGATGACAAGGCGGAGGACAAGCATGTGGCGTGTATTGAGGAGCTGGCAAGCGCTTTGAAGCCCTCCTCGTTCACACTAACGGCAGTGTCACAAACAACAAACATGGTTTTAGGCTATGTGTATGCGAAGTTTGAAGAGCAGGAGCTCACGATCGGGCAGGTGAAGGTTGACCGCGGGCACCAGGGCAAAGGCTTAGGCGGCCTTCTGCTTGGAGCCGCAGAGAGACGTGCAAGAGGCCTTGGATGGCCGTTCGCCAAGGTAAACTTGAGTGTTTTGGAGACCAACGAGAAGGCACGAAGGTGCTACACGAAAGCTGGCTTCAAGGTTTCTGCATCGGCCCCATCCCGCGCTGCCGTGATGACGAATGTCAGCATGCAAAGATCAAATGGCTCAGCATGCACAAATGCACTTGTTGACAGAACTATGTCATAGTTTCACTCGACCACTGCAGGATGCGAGGAAACAGGCCTTTGGAGCTTTGTTGTTTCCACAAGTCTTTGGGGGCTTCAAATGCGAGCATGTTTGTCGAACCTTGGGGTGCATGACTGTCATTGACCGAAGTCCCAGGATTCCTAATTGTTCGTTGGGGCTCTCTGCGCAAAAGCACGGAACTTTGCCGCCTCTTGAGGCCCTTGACGCGGAGGGCAACGTGTCCCCATCTTCACCCAAGCCTGAAGATGATCTGATGCAGATGGGCGAGGCGAGGAGATGAACAAACGTGCTTTGGGACTCTAAGGGGAAGGCGTTTTTTTTTTCATTCCCTCTTTTTTTTGCTCCCTTGTTTTGGTTCCCCCTGTCCCCTTGGTCCCGCGGTCCTCTGGTCCCTTGGTCCCTGGTCTTCTCGGTCCCCTGGTCCTCTGGTCTTCTGGTCCCGTGATCTTCTTGGTCCCTTCGTCTTCTGGTCTCCTGGCCCCCCTCTCTTCTGGTTCTCCCTCTGGTCCGCTCAGTTCTTCCTGCCGGTTTAAGATATACGATGAAACCGGAATCGCCAAATGAGGGGGCGTGTTTAAGATATATGATGAACCGGAATTGCAAACTGGTTTCTATGGGCTTTGTGTTACTTGTTCGTGTTTTGTTGTTTTCTAGCTTTCAATCGGTTTTCGCCAAATGAGGGGGCATGTTGAAGATATATGATGAACCGGAATCGCCAAATGAGAAGGCAATTCCAGATTTATGATATATGATGAAACGGAGTCGCCAAATGGCGGGGAATCGCCAAATGAGGGTGCCTGTTTAAGACATATGACGAACCCGAGTCGCCAAATGAGCGGGCGTGCTTTAGACATACGATGATCCGGAATCGCCAAATGAGGGGCGGGTTCAAGATATGTCACGAACCGGAATCGCCAAATGACGGGGTTTGTTTAAGATGTAGCATCACGGGCGAGCGAGCAGCTTGTCTAATTGTAAATACTAGGACATGGGGAGGAGTTTTGCACCATATGCTGTCAAAAACAGGAAATTTTGGATTGGCAAGCGCCTAAAGCCACTACATCAGCAACGCAAAAAACAAGTGCAAACAACAAACAGGAAAAAAATATCCACCCGGGGCGCCATCCCCTCCCCCAATTCCCCGCTTTTTAAGCCGCGCGAACTTGCTTCAAAGCATGTGAGTCTTTTTCAAATCCAGCATGCGAGCAGTCTGTGTGCAAGTTGCGGGGCTGCGAAGCATAATGAGTGTTTTTGAAACCCGCCCCAACCCCCTTGCTTTTGGCCGTACAAGGTTTGCTTGAAAGCATATGATTCTTTTTGAGGCCCATCATGCGATTGTGTTTGCAAGGGGGGGGGGCTCTGCGCCCCAACCCCCCCGCTTTGAGCCGTGTAAGCTTGTTTCAAAGCATATGATTGAAACCCATAATGCCCACAGTCGGTTTGTAAATGGGAGGGGTTGCCCCTTCCCCCCCAGCCCCCTACTTTCTTTTCGCCGTGCAAGCTTGCTTCCATGTGAGTGTTTTTGAATCCTATCATGCGAGCATCCTGTTTGCTGCTTTAAGCCGTGCAAGCTTGCTTCAAAGTATATGAGTTTCATTTGTTGAAACCCATCATGCGATCATTGTTTGCTGCGCCCCCCCGCCACCTCCCGCTCATGAAAATATCGGAAGATTAGAGGTTATCGTTTTGTGAAAGTACGCATTTTCCCAAGAAGATATACATAAAATAGAGATGTACCTCGTAAAACATAGAGAAGGTTTGTTTGTTTTTTGAAATCTCGGAAAATAGAAGTTTTCCTATGAAAGTAGAGCGAAATTTCCTATGGAAATACAGAGCACCCCCACCAGCCCCCCAAAAAAGGGAAGCAAAAACAAAAAGCAAGGGAGCGAACAAAAAAATCCACCCACTCTAAAGTAGCCCTTGGGTGAGAAGACGAGCTGGCCGCTCTGATCTGCAGCAACCGCAGGCCCAGCTGCAAAAGCTCACGGAGTACATGGCTCACCTAGAACAGCAGTCGCCAGCAGCCTGCATTACGTGTAGAGGTTGATTCCAAGTTCGGCGAAGACGAACACCAATCCCAGCTGAGGTGCAAAATTTGAGGCGGCTTGTTCTGAGCAGGGCTCTGGTAATGTTCTCAGACCCCAGGGAAGAAGTGAGCTGTGGAGAAAGGTACTCCAAGGGCCACTTCCCCCAGGCGTCTGGAGCTGCAAGACGCACATCCGAAAACCGGCGTCACACTTGGTGTCGTGGTGCGCGACCGCGGAAAAAGCGGAGACTCTAGGATCCATGGATCGGCGATCCATGTCTTCATGGTAGTGCTGAACATGATGTTGTCACACAAGCTGTGCATCTCTGCTTACAGCCGCCGCATCTCGCCGCATTTTGGCTAAATGGGAGATAGCATGTCACGCATGAATGTCGTATCCAGGGGTCGCGAGCGGCACAAGTGTATCAACACCACTTGACCGCGCCTTCAACCGTTAGATCTAAGCCCAGATTCACATCTGTCGGACGCCATGGAGGCTCACAGCCTGAGCCTCTGGCACTCACCCGCTCGAGGCTGCCTTGGGCGCCGCTGGACTGCGCAAGCCGTGGTGCCAGAGGTCTGGAGCAATGGCGGAAGCAGCAGCTGCAAGGCTGCACCGAGAGTTTGCCGAGCCGATCCGCCCCAGGAGGGGCTCCAGAGATCACAGATCCAAGGCAGCAGCTCAAGGATCGCCGGGACTGCAACGACTCGAACGCCCTGGCTGCGGCTTGGAGTAGGCACCGAAGTCTCCTGAATGAAAGGCACTGCCCTCTTGTCGGAGAGCCGTTTTATCCTCCAGGCGCCGGCCTAGCGCTCGCGGCGAAGACCCGTGGCCCTCAGCCGAGAGATCCGGACTTGGTGGGCCTGTCCATGCTGAACAAGGTGTGGAGTGACCTAAGGCCGCTTGAGCCGAAGAGTGGGGGTTTTGGTGGGGTCTGTGTCAGGATCTGCCAGCGGATGAAGATGTGAGAGACGTGCCGAAGCAAAGAAGGGAGGATGACGAGCTCCGCAGCTGCAGATGCAGGCAGTTTCAAGTCACAGGTCTCAGCCTCTTCAGGTCTTGGGTCTTCTGGGAGGAGCAGCTCCACCCGACCCCGGGGCCGAAAAATCAGCCTCGGGACAAGGTCCCGGAGCCTTTGCCATCGCCTCTCCCTTCCCTGGAGCCTCCGGCACCGGGCGAGGGGGATGATGTAGAGGATCAGGCTGCCAACTTCGAAAAGGCTTATCGGCCTGCAGAGCCAGCGATCATGGGCTCCGACGGCAGCCCACTCGAGGCCGGCCCGCCCACAAAGCATCAGATCCGCGGGGCTTTCTCTGCGTCCTGGAGGTTCCCTTCTACTCCACCTTTGAAGATGCCGTGAGCGAGCTTGGATATCCACCTTTTCTTCAGGCACGAGAGTGAGAGAGCCAGACGTTCTTTCGATTGCAAGAGGTTGTCGTGCATGTGGCCAGCAGTCATTACCTTCCTCAGCCATCACACGATCTTTCAGCCTCAAGCAAGCATTGGACGTCTGCAGAGTATGTCGGTATGCTTTTTCATCGTCTGAGTCTTTGTGCCCCAGGCCTGCTCATATGGAACGGTCAATCTTGCGAGGGACTCTCTTGCAGCGAAGGAATGAGATCGTCAGCCGTCAGCCTCCCCTTCCTCCTCCGCCTCACTCCATTATCATTGTTCATCATGTGCTGCTTCTGTTACATCGACGGCGTCTGCTATGCCTAGTCTCGCCACTTTGCTTCCTTCGCGGCTAGTGCCAGTGGTACTTCAAGACAACGTTTGAAAGGGCAATTGCTGGCAATTCCTGCAGTTCTGGTATGACAAACCAATATAAAGTGTGATGATACGGGCATTGACGACGGTTCATGTCCATTGCGGTTATATGGCGATGACGACAAGGACAAGGGCCAGGATCTGGATGAGGATGAGACGGGCATGATGTTGTTGGTAATCATGGTCATCATGGGCATGATGGTGGCCGTCGTGATGGTGGTGATGACCATGATGATGGTGGTTTGTGTTGATCTTGATGATGGTGAGGATGGCAATCGGGATGAACGTCATAATTGTGGCGATGTTGACAGCGAAAGACGACGATTCTGTGAAGCAGGAGGAGGAAGCAAGTGGAGTTGTGGATGGAAGCTGGTATTTCCGGATATTTCCGGCATTGCTGATCTTGCCAATCCGCATGCTTGTTTAGGCTCAACACCCTGGAATTTCAACCTGATTGAGGCCGCAATGGCTCGGCGTGGATTCTACTACTTGACACCGGTGCAGCAGTGCTCCCTGCCTTTGATGAAAGGCCTGCAACCGCCAGTTTCGCTTCCATTCGTACATGGCTGTGTGGACGACTGCATCTGGCACAGATGGGCACGACTTTCTTGCCTCTGCATTCACTGGCTCGGGCAAGCAGGATTCCCAGAGGTGGCTGCAACTAGCATGAACCTACATAGGGCATGCGGCGGGAAAGTTGTTGCCGTTTAGCCTTGCCCAAGGACAGCCGCGTATTTGCTCCCCATCCTCAAGAATTTGCACGAGGCATGTTGTACTAGTAAGTGGTGTCGGGCTCCAAATGCTTCAAATCTGCCATGTGACATAAACGCTTCGCGATAGTCTCTTCGTCATTGGCCGGAGGTATCCAGACTGATTCCAGGCACGAGTGTGGCTAGCCACTACAAGACCAAGGACGGACCCACATGAATCTTGTTAGTGAACACTTCGCAAGAGTGCAAGGACAACAGTCGCAGTGCCAGAAGCACAGCTGAGTTGATGACTTCCAAGCATGTTCACGAGTTTCAGTATCGGCTATGATGGCTGCTATTCCTACCATTGGTGGTGGGACAATTCTGCTCCTCACCACCACCACCTACCACACCACCACCACCACCACCGCCACCGCCACCGCCGCCGCCAGCGCCACTAGCACGACCACCAACACACCCAAATCACCAAGTCGTGTCGGACTCAGGCCAAGCCTGGCCTCGGTGTGGTGAAGGGTCCCGGCCTCAGAGAGGATTTGGGACACAGCTGTGTGCGGACATACATAACAATCATGCCGTTCGAGTTGGCAACAGAATGTAAGGGCCTCTAACGGGACATAGTAGCATAGCCCAACTATTAATAGACCTGAAGATGTATGATGCCATTCGCCACATACAGTCACGCGTACTGACAAACAGCCAGATAGAGCACCGTTTTGAAATGTGCATCTCATGGCATAGAGCAATGAATGTCTTGCAGTTCATACGAATCCAGAGTAATATGCATTCCACAGATCGTGTTTGACAGAGTATGGTGCGGTGTGTGAGTGTATGACAAGGTGCGGCATGTACTTCATTTCATTAGACAGTTGCTCTTGGCTCTTGCAGCTCCGAGCGAGAGAGCGCACATCGCCCATGCTAGGACGAGATCCCGAGTTTAGCATTTGGATTTTAGGGTTTAGGGATGCTTAGGGAGTTTGGTGCCTTACGGGGCCCTCCGCATTGGAGAGTTCAAGGCTCACCGGTTGAAGGAAGCAAAGACGGGTGTCTCTTGCACCTCAAGCTTGCACCATTCTTCCAAAATGCTGGGCTTCTCAGCTTTGTGCGCCTTCGCACTGTCTCTCGGCGGCCACGCAGCAGATGCGCCGATTGTAGGCACGAGTTCTTTTGTCGTCGGATTTTGAGTGAGATGTGTATCTGCAGCTTGGAATGTGGCGGCAGTGTCTGCGATTTGGTAACTTCGCAGCGTCAGGAGTCCTGACAGTTCCTGTAGCACATGGATGCGAAACGGCTCGGGCATACAGATGGACAGACGATGCAACCAGCGGTGGCAGCTGCTTCGCATCTCTCTATGTTCCCCGGCCTTGGTCTTCAATTTTAGGTCGCCAAGACGTTATCTCGCAGCATACACCCCTAAACCCTGCGTGCCTAAACCCTTGAACCCCAAACACGTAAACGAGGTGAAGTACGTAGAGGCTGCTGGAGGACGAGTGGTTCCAATCCTCTACGACTGGGATGACCAGCAGTTGGCCAAGGCAGCAAGCGCAAGCATGTCAGAGAATTTACCACCAGTATACAATGTAAAAATATACTGTATACAATGCTGTAGTATATAGTGCACTAGAATGTTCTGTAAATGTGCTAGTATAATTAATATATCATAAATATAGTGCAATATACAGTAACCCATTAGAATATACGATAATCTGCTTCAGCAGTGCCTCAGCAAATCCTATCAGGACCGTGGACGCACCTAAAGCTGATCTCGAAACGAACCTTCACACAGTTCCGGAACAGCTCCGGAGCGGAGCGGTGGATGGCCCGAAGCCGCAGTGCCAATCCAACAATCGCGAGATGCAACATGAGAGTATGTTATTAATAGTAGATTATTTAGGACAGTAAACTATGTAGTATACGGTATGGTCCATGTGTTATACTATTGTATAGGCGAAGACATCCCTTTGTATTACACAGTCTGCTGCGGCCCCCATGCCTAGAAGGATGAGGCACTTGGTGGTAAACTAAGCAGCTGGCAAAGACTCGCAAGCGGTTGCGGTCAGACCGGGAGCCCATGCTCCGAGAATTGCAAAGCAGAGAACTTTTTGCAACAATGGGTTTGCGAAGAGCGCTCAATATTCGCGGCTTTCGGCCCGAACTGCACAGTTGGTCTCAGAACATGAATGAATGTGATTGAACAATACCGCAGGTTTCAGGTTGCCAGCTATGGGAATGAGCTCTTTGATGAACCAGTAAAAAAAGCCGCGAAGATTGACATCAGTTTGAATCACTTCGAGACATACGTGGAAAAAAGATTCTGCGCGATACGAGCGCAAGAGTCCTAACGACGTTGATGGTACTTTTCTGACACATGCATGGCATACACCCTGAGGCATCTCCCTTTTCTCAGCACACGCCCCTCAACCCCTAAAGCCATTTCTTCACAACTTGATGACAAGCCGCTTCTGAAGCTTTGGGAAGGCTTTTGCTTCAGTCAATGCTGTTCTCTTCACGGGCGGTGGTGTGCAGATCGCGCACCCCAGCAGCTCGCCCATGGCTGCCCAGCAGCTTGGATGTACGAGCACATAGGAGAAGAATCGCAACAACAGGCCTTTGACTTGCTTGTGCAAGCCCTCCGCTTTTGCTTGCCAGCCTTCATGTCGATTGATCCCTGCAAACTGACTTGGTGAACGGTAGGCTTGTGCTGTCCTTTTTTCTTTCTCGCTCTCTCTTTCTCTACATTCCTCCAGAACCGCTCTACCCTCTGCAAGACTCCTGCCAGGTATGTCCGGGCAGCTTCCCTGCTGTTCAACCTGACCGTGCAAGCTGGTTCTGCTGGGGACTGGGTCCCGCTCTGGGGCACCTGCATGGGGCTGCAGACACTGTCAGTGGTCGCAGCAGGCCAGGCAAGAAAGGGCTGTCTGACGTCTGATCTTGTATGGTCCGTGTTATTTGCAAAGGCACTAGCTCCGTCTTGAAGACCAACTCTTTCGACTCGGAGAACATGTCGCTGCCACTGGAGCTGGCGCAGGATGCAAAGACGTCAAAGCTGCTAGGGTCACATGTGCCGCCGAACATTCTGCGCTGGCTGACCACAGCAACTTCAACTGCTTTTGCATCCTTTTGTATTTCTATGTCCGTATGACCATCTCGGGGGTTTATGGGTTGGCTCTTCTCGTTCTTCTTTGTGCGGCGAGCGCGCGTGCATGACTACGATCACTGCGGTAATTTGCTGCCCGAGGAAAACATTACCACGAACTTGCATCACGATGGTGTTCTACCCGACAGCTTCGTGACCAACCAGCGCCTGTCCAGTCTGTTCTCTGTGCTCTCCACCAACCGAGACAGCTGCTTGTCAGTACTTACAGCCGCGACGTGTGTTACAGACCTGAGTCGTGCGATACGGCAACATGCAGCCCACAGTCGAGGAAAGGGGCGGGTGTTCGTCTCCACGATCGAGGGCAAGAGCCTCCCAATCTACGGCGTGCAATGGCATCCGGAACGGCCAATCTTCGAGTGGGGTGCCGACGAGTCTGGCATCAATCATGGTCCTCACGCTATCGAGGTGTATCTGCAGAGCTGCATTATCTTTTCAAGCCGGGAGGGGGGAGGGATACTTGCAGAAGAGCCCCCTGCAAGGCGATGCAGTATTTTGCAAACTTCTTAGTCGCGGAGGCACGCAAGAACTCGCACCACTTCGAGTCAAGAGCAGAGGAAGAGTCGGCACTGATCTACAACTTCGTGCCGCAGGGACGCTCCAGTTATCAGGCTAGGTTTCTTTGGGTTTCTGTGTCAGCAGCCTGGGAATACTTCCTTAGCACTCTCCGCTGTGACTTAGAGGTGTACCTGTTCGAGTCGGTCAGCGCTCCAAAGCCTGCCGAGGCCAGGGCCAGATCTGTTCAGTGTTTTTCTCTCTTCGGGCTGGGACCTCTGCTGCCGAGGTCCCCAAGGACACGACGGAGGAGATGCAGATGTACGTCTGATGTGCGCGGATTGTTCCTCATCAAGCTCTGGTCGAAGGCAACGCATGTGCCCGGCACGCGGACACGCCAGGAGGCACCTCGAGAAGCTCAAGCTCACACAGAGCATGCGAAGAAGCTTCTGTCGGAGAAAAGAGCGGGCCGAATCTGTTGCAATGTCTTTCACAACATATTTATGTGATGGATTAGTGGTTCCCGGCTGGTCCTCATGTTGGCCCTCGTCCTGTATGCCTTTCGCTGTCATCAGATGCGCATGATTCTTGTTGATGCTTGGCTGAGGAATCAAGAATGGTCGAGCAGCGCTGGAGTTCGAAGCTGCAGCGGGCAAGGCCTGCTTTTTGACGCACATGCTTGTTGCAACTGTATCATGGTTAAAGCTATTCCGGCTCTCGAGGCATCTGTCGTCTGTGAAGCTGGGCAGGGTAAACGACGTCTTTCCTTCAGCATTCTGAGTTTTGCCGCTTGTCTCGGCTTTCCATTCGCCGTCGTGTCTCGATCCAGATGAGCCTGTTCAAACCTACGGACCTACTGCAGAGGCTAGAGCAGCATGCGCAAAGTGCTGTCCGCAACTCACAAGTCCTGTCCCGTAACCACATCTCATCTAGGTGCAACTCATCAAGACCCTAGGCTACACGTCGAACCTCCGGTATTCATAAGCACCCAAAAGGACTCCAGGCTTCCCTTCCCAGCCACGCACCGGCACTAGCTCATCTGTGCCATGCCAGTCGTTGGGCTTCACTTTAGCACCTGAACATCAGCAAACTGTGGGAAATTCTTGGACCATCTTGGGCCTTGCTAGCCCTGGACAGACGCATCGACAGCTGGTGCCGGTCGAATGGGTGGTCGGCGCGCCGGGCTCTCAACATTGAGGACGTTGGGTTCTCCGGGCCCCAGGCAACTTGTGTCTCTTTGACCGCGTCCCGGGTCCCCCGCCCGGAAGAGTGTCTTTTCCAAGACTGGATTCGATCAGACAATCAGACCATGGAGGAGCCTTGAGGCCACGCAGGAACATGCGGACTAGGATCCGCCAAAACTGCGAGGTGAGCAGAAATCCCTGAGCCCGCCAAAGAGCTTTGCGGAAAGCATGCCAAGGCCAGAACCTCCGCCGAAGAGGAAGCCGAGTTTAGCAGAGCTTGCATCGCAAGTGTTGCTGTGCCTGGGCAGGTATGACTGGAGAAAGTGCTAGGGCATGAGTTGTCTGCATAATCCTAGCAAGGCAGAAACACTGGCCCGTCACTGGCTGTGGCAGGAGGTGGCAGGGTCCGGCAGTTCCGAAGGCCGTTGTCTTGGTGCCTACGCGGGAGCTCAGCGAGCAGGCAGGCTTCAGACTCAATATATATATATATATAACATAACATAACATAACATAACATAACATAACATAACATAATATAATATAATATAATATAATATAATATAATATAATATAATATAATATAACATAATATAATATGATATGACATGATATGATATGATATAATATAATATAATATAATATAATATAATATAATATAATATAATATAATATAATATCATATAATATAATATAATATATATATATATGTATTATATTCGATGCTCTGATGTCGGTGTCCTGATAGGACGGACGCTTTGGTTCGATCAAGCGGACACGTCGACCTGAGCAGGTGCATAACGAAGCCAAAGAGTTTCTGCACTACTCCCCGCTGCGAAGTGCCAGGGCCTCTGACGTCAGATGAGCGATTCAAAACAGGTGTGCATGTGTGTAGACATAATATATGCATATATATATATATACACATGCACGCATATTGAATACCGGTCTATCTATCTATCTATCTATCTATCTATCTATCTGCCTGCCTATGTGTATCTATCTCTATCTGTCTAAATCTGTTTATCTAAATCCATCTGTATCTAAATTTATCTATCTAAACATACCTGAGTTTGAATCTAAAGCTGTCTATCTAGTTCTATCTATCTACATCTATCTGTCTACATCTATCTATCTGCGTCTATCGGTCTCTCTAAGTCTTTCTATTTAATAAGTCTGTCTCTCTAAGTTTTTCTTTCTATCTATTTGTCTATCTATGGTCAAGCGGACACATGCACCAACATATACTTGTGTCTTTGTGTTTCTCAGAGGGTTTCATCTACATATGTACACGTATTATCATGCTTTTGTTTGTGCAGTTGGCTTGGCAGGCGAGACGTCGACCCTGTACGACAGCATATGTTGATGGTAGAGCATGTGCTGCTGAATGCTTACGTGTGTGTGTGTGTGCGCATCTGAGCAGATTCTCAGCGATATTGCCGTGTGGTGATGCCATTCTGGGGACCCAGGCAGCCATCTACGGCGACAGCAACCTGCGCTCGCAGTTCCGCAAGATCCCGAGACATCCCGAGACTATGTAATAAAGCTTAGGGTTTAGGGTCGCTGTCGGCCTTCGTGCTTGCCAACTTCGAACTGGGCCGCATGACTGCGACCCGCGATGTTGGACTCGGATTGTGGCTGGTGGCGGGCACCTGTTGATACGGTTTCATGCTTGTGCAAGTGCGATTCGGCGGGTTCCTGACTCGCAGACCGTTGCTTGTGTGTGAATTGCGCAGGCTTGTTCGGGCTGAATGAGGAGAGCATGTGGAAGGTGCCCCTTGTGGCAGAGCTGTAGCTGGGCAATGACTTTTTGAAAACACTTGATCGCTGAAGCCCGTGTGCATCCTGGAAACTGTCGAGGATGGCGAGCTGGATTGCTGGGTATGGGTATGTGTATATACATACATGTCTGTATATGTATATGTATATCACTTGCAGTCATGTGTTTGTCTCCGTAAGTAGGTATGCATGCATGCGTGCATAGATGGATATCGTAGACCTATGTATGTACGCACTTACGTGCGTAGGTAGGTAGTGAGTTAGGCAGGTAGGCAGGCAGGCAGATAGGCTTGTTAAATAGGTACGTAGGTTAAAGTAGAGAGGCAGGCAGGCAGGGTGGCAGGTAGGTAAGCATGCAGGCATGCAAGAAAATCACAGGTGGATGTTGACGGAGAGGCAGATATCAGTAGAAGTTGGATGCAACTACGCATCGCATGGCTTGTGTTGCAAAGAGTGCTCGATTTCTTAGTTGCACGCAGCACCATGTCATGCCAGGTTCTGTCGTGATTATGATGGCTGAATGAGGAAAACATGTGAAAACTTGCCCCTGCGGCTGGAGCCATTAGCATCGGCGATGAGTTTGCCGATGCACTTGATCGCTGAGGCCACTGTTCATGAGTTCGCTGTGGTGTCGTACATGTGCTGTTGGAGCTGGCGCCTCGCCTGTCATGCCACTTTTCACGTCTGCAGAGAAAGCTTGGAATGCTTTGCTTGCTTGCACTTCGCGGTTTGCGGGTCGCGTTGCGTACGGCTTGGACTGCAAAATGTCGGAGCAGCGGCCTGCTTGTTCGCGGGTACTTGTGCGGGAGCTTGTGGCCTGCGGTTGCTCCGGGCAGCCTTGGAGCTACTGAGCTACTGGGATAGTGGGAGGAGAGGCCGCCCGAGTATGAAGTGCTCGGTGAGTTGGTGCCCGTTCCATGGCTCTCTGTGGTCATACCGTGCAACATGCTCTTGGCACTGCTCAGGACGATGACCATTCTCGTCATGCCGCATTGACTAGGACGAGGATGTTTTGGTGATAATGCTGATGCTACTGCTGACGGGCCTGCTGCTGCTGCTGCTGCTGCCACTGATGGCGATGGTGGTGCTGGCCGTCGGTGTCGCGATCATCCCTGTGGCTGCCGTCGCATTGAGTGGCAGCTTGTCATGACGGACAGAGGCGACGAGACACAGCAAGACGTTGCATCTCTGTCAGTAGCCGCGCCTTCTTAAACGATTCATCAAGTAAACGCAAGGCTATGAGCCGGGTTTAGGGGCTTGTCAGGTGACTTGGCGCACGGAGCAGACATTCTGGTCGCAGGCCCAGTTCGACGCCTCTGATCTTGGGCCTTCGTGGCCCTAAAGTCGGATGCAGAGATGCAGTTACGAGAGCCTGCACGCACAAAGGTGGCGACGCCGGGGCGTCTGATTGATGCTCTGCACAAGGGCATGATTCGCCTTGACGAGGCTCAAATGGGAGGTCTTTCCGATTCCTCACGGCAGGGTCGTTGCAATCTGCAGGTCCGGTTTCTAGTTCTCGACGAGGTGGACAGGATGATGGAATTAGGCTCGACACTGGGGTTGACTCTGTCGGAAGCTGCTGCAGCTTTTTTGATGCTGGCTCCGGAAAGCACCAGGATTTGGGAGTCAGCTAGAGGAGATCGTCACTCAGGGTGCCATGCAAGGAGCCCAGCAGGGGCTAAAATGCGACGGTCCATCCCAGCCCTGCACTTGGAGGCCTGGCAAACTTGGTGGTCGACAGACGACTGCAACAGACTGAGCTTCAACTCGCAGGAAGGCACCTAACAGATTTAACACATGCTAGGGGTGTGCAGGCAGACGATAGCCTTTGAAGAACGACTCCGTTGTTGTCATGCGTACTGTCAAGCTGCCATGCTCGAGTGCCTGGTACAAACTGTTTCTGTTGCTGCCTCTGGGGCTACTGTTGGTGTTCTTGTTGCTGTTCTTGCTGCTGCTGCTGCTGCTGCTGCTGCTGCTGCTGCTGCCACGCACCGTCCTGGCCACCACGGCAAAGTCTGGGTCGCATCTTTCTACATTGCCCAGAGCGTCACGGTGCTTCTTGCATGCTGAGTTCTGGTCCGCAACCATCCCCCTCTCGGTGCGAGAGCTGGCAGAAGCCTTTCTGGGAACACAGTGTGCTCGGATCCCAGGAACATTGGAACATGGGCCGCTCTTCTTGTTGTGACGGAAGGTGCTTTTGCAACTTATATGGGAGGCTTGGGTGGACTGCACCGGTGGCCAAACTAATCCAGTGGCTCGGAGCTCAGCTATGCTTTCCACGGAACAGGCCTACAAGCATGAGAAGCATCCGATACTTAAACTTTCGGAAGCCGCTGACCTCACTGCAGCCGACGACTATCTCCCATGTCTTCGTCGACGCCCGTCCTCCGCATCGTGCGCTTCGCGAGTCGTGAGCTCAAGATGCAGTGGCCGTCGTGGGCCGTGCCTTCAGTGGGGACTTACTTCCTTGAGTTTTCAGGTTTCAACCAGGAGATCCGGTGATCACAAAGGGTGGCAGGCCGTTCCCTGCTTCTCCAGCGTAGCACCTCTGACTGTCTTGACAGTTGACAAGGCGCGGTATCGCAGAGTTCCAGGTTGGCCGTGCAGCTCTCAGAGTCGTTCATATCATGCGCAGACGATGTCTCTGTGGTTTCTTCTGCTGTGCGTAAGGTAAATGGCGAGTGCAGTTTGATGACGGTGATCTCGTCCAGCGCAAGATGCTCTTGAAGGCTTTCGGTGCAACCTAATCGAGACGATCATGCACATCAGCAACAGCTCTCGATTCTTTGAGCTTGTGCCGCAGGGACGACTTCACCACACAAGCTTGCGGACAGACTCCAGTGTGCGATGCAAGCTGGAAACGCTGGAAGCTCGGTGAAACACAACTAAAGCTCGCCATCTTGCTCAACTTGTCCCAAGTTTCCAAGAGCAACTTGTGTCAGTGATGTTCGGAGCCGCATAACATGCGGCAGGTTGAGAGCGGTCCTCGAAGCTCGCGAGTTCGAGGAGGCCCGCGTCATGCAGGAAGAGTTGAATCTTCGACTCGAGAAGGCAGCCCCTGCTGCAAGGCCACGATCATCGTCTTTTGCAGGAGACGCGACACTGCTGCGACCTTGGGTTTGATTTACAACCCCCAAAGTATTTCGTCATGTTCCTTCGATACGAAGCAGCCAGTCATTTTCGAGCTTCCAGACGAAGCGTGCTATAGCATGCTGTCAGGTGATGGAGGTATACCGCTACCTGAAGGAGCAGTTTGAGGGGGCGCACAGCTCGGTTGCAAAGAAGAATCCGAAACTTCTCGGATGTGCCCCGAACCTTGAGGTAGTGACCTGCCATGGCGGCATGACGCAGTCTTTCCGCAGCAAGTCCATCAAGGTGCTCGAGGGAGACTCGTTTGCATGCTTGCCCGAGCTGCGAAAATGGAGGCACTGAAAGAAGGAAGCGCAGATATTCTGGTCGCCACGGACATTGCGGCCCGAGCCTCGAGGTGATCTTTCAGAGGACCCTTCACTCTAGCACGCTCATGCTTGTCGCGAGGCGCGTGGCTTGGACGTGGAGAGCGTGACCCATGTCATCAACTACGAGCTACCGCTGGCACGGCCCCCTCACGGGCCTGCTGCCTAATGTTTCCAGCTCTTCATCTCGCTTAGGTCCTGGATGAGTTCGTGCATCGCATCGGAAGCGCCTCAACTAATCTAGCAGAGCTGGAAGCCTTGCCACTGCTTTTGCAAGCAAGTTGACTGTCACATCATCTTGAGTTTCAGGAACTGGGAGGATCGGTCGCGAGGGCACCGCCGTAACCTTCGTCACCGGACGCGAGAAGATCTTCGGGGCGTTTCTGGCATGCGTTGTGCCGGAGTCCAGAGCGGCCAGTGCCGAATGGAGAAATATGGAGTACAGACAGTTGGATGCAACTTGATGCAACAGTATGACATGATTCCGATGATGCTGTTGCTGGATACGATTCCAAGGCTTTTGCAGGCTTCAGTATGTTTTAGGGCTGCGCAACTGCAACGTGCAGTCATCTGAGATTGGCAGAGCCAGGCTATGCGACGCATGGTCCTCTCTCAAGGCCACAAAGTTCCGGACTGGCTCAACTTTCAGGCATGCACCGCATGACTCAGACTTGAGATACGGCCTAAGCTCCAGCACCAGCGCAAGCCAGCACGTCGGCTCTGGCGCCCGCACCTGCTCCCGCAGCAGCAACGCATTGCACCAACAGCAGCAGCAGTAGTAGCAGCAGCGGCGTCACCACCGCCAGTGCCACCACTGTACCCCCCACCTCCACGGACGGTGTTTGAGCAATGTCGTAAGGGGCGTGCCGCAATTCCTTGTTCTCTGCTTAGAAGCTGTCTTGGTTCACCTCATGTAAAGACCAAAACTAGCAGGTGCCTAGCAATGCCCGAGCTTCTTCGCCTGTTGGGCAAACATCTACTCTCCAAGTCAGATGGCTCTCGAGTTCTGACAGCAGATGCCCTTCGAGGAGCTTCTGCAGTGGGGTTCTATTTTTCCGCAAGTTGGTGCCCACCTTGTAGAGGGTTCACGCCACTTCTCATCGACAGCTACAAAGAGCATCTGCATTCAAAGGGGCTGCGCTGCATCCTCGTTTCATGGGACAGAGATGAGGAGTCCTTTGCGGATTACTACGCCTCCATGCCTTGGTTGGCCTTGCCTTACGAGGACAGCTCTATCAACCAGGAGCTTGGCAGACACTTCGCCGTGCGCAGCATCCCCACGCTCGCTCTTGTGGACCAAGAGGGCAAGACCATTACCACGGGCGCGCGGGAGGCGCTGGTCGTCGACCCCTCTGGAGAGCACTACCCTTGGCCCGAGCCAAGTGGACAAGATATGGCCGTCTCAGACCCCAAGCGCCTCAACGACTCGCCCTCCTTCATCTGCTTATGTGAAGAGGGGGAGGCAGCCCAGGCGGCTGAGGCGCTTCAACAGGCAGCCAAGGCAGCCGGTGGAGAATATGGTCTCTTTATTGGCTGTGGGGGTGTCCTGACTAAACAACTGTATCAAGTCTGCGGCTTGAAGCCCAGCCAAGTTCCTCGCCTCTTGCTGATAGACCTTCCGGATAATGGCAGCTTCTACATCGGGCCTGAAGGTCCGCAGGCACTGTCCGCAGACTCGGTCGCGGCGTTTATGGTCGACTTCGCTGAGGGCCGTCTTGTTAAGCATCAAGTTTACCCATCCAAGTGATTCCGGCTCGTGGCTCCAAGGAGATTCCAAGCTGCAGAAGGAGGCAACAATGGGCTCGCATGGCAGCTCGAGTTGGCAGTATGCGATTGCGGCACGGCAAGACGAGAGAGAAGTTGGGTGAAGTTCCGAACGATGTATCCATGCAGCGCAACTCATCCTCTGTTGGATGTTCGGCCGACTTTTCGGAGGCGTTGAAAACAAGAGTAGATGAGATCTGCGGGTTTTCGTTGCATTGCGGATGGATTTAAGCGAGATCCTCGGACGCTCATAATCGTGTGACTCGTCTGCTGGCCCGTCTGTCCGCAGCTTTGTCTGATTCCGTGCAACTGTTTCTGACTGCTGGCGCAGGGTCTGCAGCTCGCGTGGAGACCAAGGCCATCTGCTGACAGCTTGACAGCGCCAGATAGCATGGTCACATCTCATCTCCCCTCTGGCTGGATTTGCGTCTTTCGAAAAGCCCTGAGCATGCGTAGTCGAAAGCCTCAGCTTCCACTCTTTAACAGTTGAGTCAACAGTCTGTTTCAGACTTTACCCGTCCACGAGTTGGCTGCGTGCGTAGGAACTACAAGCTCCCGTTCACCAAAGTCCGGAAGGGGATTCCTCAGGAAGGGCGGCGTGAAGCTGCAAGCATCTGTCTTTCAACTCTGTTGGGTTTCCGCCAGCTTTTG
The DNA here is from genome assembly GCA_905221635.1 of Symbiodinium sp. CCMP2456. NCBI lineage: Eukaryota > Dinophyceae > Suessiales > Symbiodiniaceae > Symbiodinium > Symbiodinium sp. CCMP2456. Next base: position 37,743 of record CAJNDV010010946.1, read on the forward strand.
CCAGCGCGCAGGATGCTCCACCGGAGGTGCGAGATGCCTACATGGAGAAAAACCGCGACATGCAGCGGAGGCTCAACAAATGGCCGACAAGAGCACTTCAGAAAGCAGAAAGCCGCCCAGGACGAAATCCAAGCTGATGACCCGCATGGCCGAGTTGGAAGGCCCAAGCGTTGCGCGAAAAGCTTAACTCAGCCGCGGTGCCACGGGGGACAGGTACGCCAGTGGATCCGAGGGAGCTACACCGAAGGCATGGCCCCCAAGCATGGGAGAACAGGCTCATGATGTCCACCAACAGGGCACAGCAAGAACTTGCAGCTGCCTGCTTTTGGCAGAGCTTTTGTCCAAAGCCGCATCATGTGCTGACGAGGTTTTTGTCGGAGAGGAAGGGGATCGCATGATATCGCATGCACTGAGGTCGGTGATGATTGTTGATTCTGTGCTTGTCTCAGCAAAAATCCGAATCTAGATCAAGCCAAGTCAAATCCAGTCTAAATCGTCGAAGGTGGAGGAGGAGACGCAGGTTGAAGAGGACATCGACTTCACGGATCAGTTCGCGGAAGCTGAGCAACCCATGCTGGCTATGGAGCCTATGGAGGGCATGTGATCCAAGTTGGACTTCAGTGACAATCGAGATGTGTATCAACGTTAGTGAGTGCCGTGTGTCATCGCTGCAGTCCCAGGGAAACCTCCAAGCGACGTCGGACATGCTCCAAAGCTATTGGGAAAACGAACTGGTAGAATGGAGGCACCGTAGGCACCACGCTTGCATTACTCATGTCATGCCGTACTCCTTGAAGTTTAGCGTATGTGTGCTGCATTTGGGTTCAAGCTTGGCTGCGGTAGACACCACTTCTCGGATTTCTCGATTCGCCACTGCTCCCGAAACATGTCCATCGAGGTGTTTGACAACT